>BJCO01644021.1:0-27356 GCA_018326465.1 Flaveria floridana | reverse complement strand
GAACCATATAAAACTTAATGCTAAATGTTAATACTTTGATTTTATGGTCATAAAATTAAAAAGTAATACTAATGACCTTGATTTTCATTACAATGGCATCACAAGTTATGCAATATGACGTTATGTTTTGGATGAGTTTATTGTACAAAGTGTATTTTTACTACAAAATGTAAGAATACATAATTAATCTAAAAAGTCACAAAAAAATTATATATCACAATAAATCAAATTTCAAAAAACTACTTCGGAGTCTCTGTTACTCTCGTCGTCCTCTTTTAGAAAAAAAATGAAAACAATTTCATTGAGTCTTTTTATGACACAATGATGTCATTATGTCTTTTATAATGACACAATGACGTTATTGTGTCTTTCATAATGACACAACGACGTCATTGTGTTTTTCATAAAGGCCATAATTTTTTTTATTTTTTTATTTTTCGTTTATTTTTTTCTTAGTGTGGACGGCTAAGGGAACAAAAGCTCGAAATTACTTTTTTGATATTCGATTGAGATTGTGAGATATAATCTTTTTGTGATTTTTTTGGCTCATTGTATGAGTAAAAATACATTTTGTATTTGAACATTTTTCTTATCCTTTAAGTTACTAATGATGTCCAACAATCCAATTTGATTACAGATAAAAAAAAATCCAATTTGAGTAGAGATAAAAATAATAATAAATCATAACAGATAAAAAGTTTGCCCGATCTTTGATGAAGTCGGCAATTTCTATCCCCTGCTTATCGATTGATTATGAACTTTTTTTTAACTTAAAAGCCACCTCATCTTCTATAATTGCCATGTCATTAGTTTTAAAAATTAAAAAATAAAAATAACCTATAAAAAATTGACCTTTTCACAAGATTGGAACATAACTCGAAAGTTGGGTGGTTTTTAAAGTAAAAAAAATTTTGAATGATTTAATTGTAACACTTATTAAAGTGGGTTATGTGGATGCTTTGGATTGAAAGAAACGCTCGGATTTTCACTGGCAAATCTAAAAGACCGGTAGAAGTTTTGGAGAGCATCAAGTTAACGTCATTTTTTTGGTATCGTCATAGAAATAGAATAAAAGATGTCGAGTGGAACAAATGGTGTAAATATCCGTTGAACTTGATGTAATCGTTTTTTGTGCCAAGGTCGCCTTTTCTTAAGGTTGCCCTTTGGCTGTGTTTGTGATTGAAATTAGCTTTACAAAAAAAAATTAAAGTGGGTTATTACTCTATGACTAGTATTAAGCCCCCTTACTTTACAACCGGAGGCATAAAACCGTGCTAAGTAGCAGCAATGACACACTACTGCCAGAGACCACATTTGTACCAAAAACGTAAAACAAAAAAAAATTATAAAATATGAAAAATATAGCGGACTAAAGTTGAAAAAAAATGTTAAGGCTTAATTGTAAAACATGTAAAAGTATTTGGTTAAAATAAAAAAAAATTAAAGATTCTAGAAAAAGACAAAAGGTGAATACAACCTATTAAAACACATAATACAACCAATTATGCATAATAAAGCTAGTAATTAGTATATATATAATTTTTTCCCTTATAAATATTGTAACTTATAAAATATTATTTAGAAAAAACTTATATTGAAAGTAATAAAAACAAAATAGAATATATATTCATAAGAAAAAAAAGAAATTTAATTTATGTGTAAACAAATTTTATTTTTATGTTGATATGTAGCAAGAAGACAAATTAATGAAAAAACAATATAGCATAAGTTATATAAATTCAAAGGGTTTAAAATGAAACCTTTTACTTTTGTTACCATTATTTATATCATACTAAAATATTGTCAATATTTAAAATACTATGTTGCCTTTTATTTTCGTTACTTTCACATAAAAGTATAATAAAAATATACAATAAGTGCTCTAAAGACAGATCTATTCTTTTTGTAAGTTCACCAATTTTGGTGGAAGTTGGTGTAAATGACCTGATTAAAAATGAGACGATATTTATAAATGGGGACAAAGTACACAAAATAAATTTAACTTTAGGCATGTTGTTATCAAAATTTCAAATTTTAAAACTTTACGATTTCAAAACTTATCTTTTGTTACAAAATGTATAGAAAAAAAAAGTATAGTTGAATGCATTTTTCTTAAAAAAAGCTTAGAAGAGTCGAGTATAAAGGACCACCACTTACACACAATATAGACATTATTGTCATAATGCCATCCCATTAGATCTTTCACCATTACCTTGTAATGTATTTAATCTCAATTTCACTCAATTTTATATGTAGTTAACATAGTATATTTCTTGTTTTAATGGTTTAGCGTTTGAAGGATATTTATTTTTTAAAACATTAGTTTTATTCGAATACGGATAATTTTAGGACGAATTGGTTACAGGGTCGACTATGTGTACAAAATTTGATGGTGCGGACGCCACATATGTAGATTTCATTGAAAATTCTTCATTTTAAAACATGATTCTTTAAGAAATTTATAATGAAAAATTATCTAAGATAAACTATAAATATGTTGTTAGTGGTTACCGGAAACAAAACATGATAGAATTATATGTGTGTGATGATAAAATTACAGATCTTTTATAATAGGTTACATATATGTCAAAATTAACTTACACCTACATAAGTTGAAGAAAACCGTTGAAACATTCCTGTGCAAATGTTCTATAATTACATATAATCTAGTCCATTCATAGTAACAAGATGTGTGCTTTTATTATAACATACATATATGCATGAAACAATAAGCATTTGAACAATACAAAATAATAATCATTTAAGAGATATGAGGTTCCAGTTTGAGACTTCATAGGCATAATCGTTGCTGAGCTCTGAAATTCCATTGCTAAAACGAAAAAAAAAAACATAAAAAGCAAATAGAATTAAAAATGAATTTGAAAAAAAAAAGTTATCAATAAATAAAAGAAGAATCACCCTCAAAGAATTTTTGAAATCGTGAAACTTGATGAAATTGTGTGAGAGGAAGAAACACAAAACCGATCTTGGAGAGTTGTTTGAAACAATGACGTGAATCTGTTCAAAAACCAAACAAATCACGAAGAAAATAAAGTAATTTATTAGGGTTGGTGGCTCAGTGATAGAGTTAATGTCTTTTAAAACACTTTGATTTAAAAGTTTTGATTTCCAATCTTAAAGGGTCACGCGAGTAAAGAAATTCGTTTTTCAGAAAACATTAAGAAATTAATAACTTTGAGAAGAGTATCAAAACGTTCCTAAGAAACTTCCTAGCGATAAGATGCGTTACCACTGTTTTAAAAATGAAAAATTAACTATTCTAAAATTGAAAATTAGAGATATAAGTATAAATAAGATCTTTTATAAAACAATATCAAAATTAAGTAGGTGCCAAACTTTAATATGTACTATAAAAAGACTAATAAATAAAGAACATTCTTATAGAAAATATATAGGAACATATTTGTGATTTTCTTGAAGTTCAATCTATAGTAATGTTTTCAGAACCGGATCGGACGTCGAATCGGACGTCTTACTGGTTTGGTGGTCGGACCGGATTTAAAAACCGGATGACGTCATAATTATATATATAGTATATTATATATATAGTTATATATATAATTAAATATAAGTAATTTATATATGTATTTTATAGTTATATATAAAGCTTAAGTATATTTGTATATCTAACACACTAATTCATAGTTCAACACCCCGTTTTTAGTCAAAAAAATAAAAAAAACAAACAAACCGAAAACCGATCCGAACCGGTCCTGTTTCCCGGTCCGACCACCGGTTAGGAAAGAACCGGCCGGTTCAAACACTCAAAAACGAATCATACCTGACCGGCCACCGGACCGATCCCCGGTTAAACCGGTCGGATCGACCGGTCCGATCCGGTCGTGAAAACAATGATCTATAGACTATAAAAAATATAGTGTTAAACACAAAAATAATTGTTTAAAAGTGTCACCTTCTGATCATTGCCACTCACAATGTTTGTCATTTTCTTCAAGTTGTTGGTGCAAAGTACTTAAATATTAAAAATACTCACTCACCCACCAACACCATCACACTTCACCAAATACCTTTTACCTTTTGGGCAGGCACCTAAACTATATTACCATTGCTATGTTTTGCAATAGAAACTTATTTTGTACCAAATGTGATCCTTCGCAATATTTAGAAAGGCTATTTCTCTTTACTTCTATCCATAACTAAGTAATCAAACAACTTTTACCTAATAGATCTTGATTGAACAGATATTATAACATAATGACTATGAAATAACCAACTAGTTTTTCTCTAGATGTATTATAACTCGTTTTTACATAAATAGTTAGAAATATTTATGATGGATTGATGGTATCTTAACATGTACATTAGTTTCGATATCTAAACAAAATGTTTTTCGTGTTTTACGTTGACAATTAGACTGCTAAAATAAAAAGGACACCAGAAGAGTTAGACGCGTGTATAGCATTAAATGATTAAATGAAGAATTATGTGTCAGATACAATAATTTAGATACATAAATAGCTAGAAATGTTTATGATGGATTGATGGTATCTTAACACTTACAATACTTTGATGTTTAAGGACACTTTATATTAGTACTAGGTTAGATCTCATGTATTACATGGGTGGATTAAATAAAACATGTCAAAACCATTAATTTTATGAATATTTTATTTTCTAGATGTTATTAGCCATTGGTGAAATAAAAATATAATGAATATCTAAAAATTATAACAAATAATAATTTTAGAAATTATTCCTCTATATTTAAAGATAAAATATATCTGAAATCATATAATTTAGTATGTATTAATAAATTATTAATATAAGAATATTTATATTTGAGATGATTGATAGTTTAGTTTACTTAGTTAAAATAATTATCGCTTAGTATGTTTGTTTTAACATATTTTAGCAAAAAAAGTAAGTCAAATTGATTGTTATTATAATTTTTGTATTTATTATAAGAGATAGGCGGGAAATAATATTTTTGATATACTATAATGATGATATGTGTCATTTGATATGCTAAAATAATAACACATATTTTAAATTTTTTTTATTATATGTTATAGATTAAATGAAAAATAATTTGTCAGATACAATAATTCACTTCCACAGTTACACATCTTGTTTATTATTTCTTAGTTCTTATTAACCATGCATACACCTTTTATGTCACAAAATTTATCTTATTAACAAAATACAAATCTTGTTTATTACTACGAATTTGCATACACCTTTTATGTCACAAAATTTAGAGTACAATGTGACAAAACTATTGCAGATTAATATGATAAGTTAAAACCACAAGAAATAAGTTATAGAAAGGGCAAATTTGTTTTCGAGCCACTCGATCTATTGATAACTACAAACAAATCATAATACTTTCTAGAACTCATAATAAAGTTATACTACTTCAACTTAAGAGTGATTCTTAGTAGGTTTTAATCCTCAAAACTAACACACCTAAATGTCTTTTCAAATATTTTTATCAATCAAGTATAATAATTAGTGATTTTCAAGAACAAACCATTTTGATAGGAAATACTTTTTATTAGAAAAAAGACCTTTTCTAGTTTTCAAAATAAACAAAACTATGTTAAGCCCCACGCGTTGCGGTGGGGCATAAAACTGTGATAAGTAGTATTAATGTCACACCGCCGTTAGTAACCACCAACATCGTAAAAACTTGTAAAACAAAATAAATAAAAATGAAAAAAATGAAGGAAAAGTAGACGTAAAATCATTGAACCATTCACGCCGGTTTTGCGTGTTAATATGTGCAAAAATTAGACTTAAACGTAAAGCACATCACGTCCTTTAAATGAGAAAAAAGTGGTAAAAATGTTGAACCAAAATGCATGTTAACTCGAAATTTTAAACAGAAACGTAAAAATGAAAAATTTGCAAAATATAAAAGGCATATGTGATCAAGGTTAAAAGTGAAAAAAAATGTTATGACTAAATATAAAAGATGAAAACTATTAGTAATATATAGAACGACTAATCCCATTCTGGATAACCAAGTTAGATAAGAATACAACCTATAAAAACATGAGGTACTTCAAATAATGGATAACCAAGTTAGATACTAGTAATATATATAATGACTAATCTCATTCGCTCCCTTAGCTTTCATCTCTCAGTGTCAGTGTCGGCCCAGCACAATGCTTTCGCCGTTGGTGTTCTTTTCGATCCATACGCGTTTCACCGCTCTACCCCTACCGTACTTCAGCTTGATAGTTTTCACCGTCCGTCCAAAGTTGAGCCCCGTGATTTGAGGGCGGCAAAAAGTAAATCTAAACAACTATCAATCCAAACGTCACAAAGAGTACATACTTTAGGGACCAATAACACAACATCACTTCCTATATATATGCATGAGTCTCATCAGTGATTCAGTGTACCCCCACCAACCCCCCATTCACCAACCCCCCATTCACCAACCCACTAGTCCCACTACTCATGAGACTAAAATTAAACATCAAAACAGAGCTTTCAAGATCCTCAATCTTTCTTTAACCCACACTTCTTGAAGTGAGTGTTCATCTTTCAATATTCATTCACTCAAATTCAACTTCAATCCCACTTTCAATCAACACCCACAATGGATCGAGCTCGAAGGCTAGCGAACAAATCGATCCTCAAACGCCTAATTTCACAATCCAGACAACACCCATCATCACCTGTTTTGTGTTCATCATCAAGATACGTTCTTTCATCATCGTCACACGTTTTGATCAGCAGAAATGGTGGATCAAAGGGAGATTTTAATGGGTTTTGGTCACAAAGTCGGTTCATTTCGATTGAAGCTTTGAAACCCAGTGATACTTTCGCTCGTCGCCATAACTCTGCGACCCCTGAAGAACAAACGAAAATGGCGGAATTTGTAGGGTTTGGTAGTCTTGATTCGTTGATTGATGCCACTGTACCGAAATCGATTCGAATTGGTAAGATGAAATTGCCCCAATTTGATCAAGGGTTAACTGAATCTCAAATGATTGATCATATGCAAAAGTTAGCTGCTAAAAATAGGGTTTTTAAGTCGTTTATTGGTATGGGGTATTACAATACATTTGTTCCTAGTGTTATTTTGAGGAATATTATGGAGAACCCTGGTTGGTATACTCAGTATACTCCTTATCAGGCTGAAATCGCGCAGGGGCGACTCGAGTCTTTACTGAATTTTCAAACAATGGTTACGGATTTAACTGGTTTACCAATGTCGAATGCTTCGTTGCTTGATGAAGGAACTGCAGCTGCAGAAGCTATGGCTATGTGTAATAACATTCAGAAGGGTAAAAAGAAGACATTTTTGATTGCAAGAAACTGTCACCCGCAAACGATTGATATCTGCAAGACTCGAGCAGATGGTTTTGATATAAAAGTGGTCATATCAGATTTGAAGGATTTTGATTACTCGTCTGGTGATGTTTGTGGGGTGCTGGTGCAGTATCCTGGTACTGAAGGGGAGGTGTTGGATTATGATGAGTTTGTAAAGACTGCACACACTAATGGTGTCAAGGTTGTGATGGCTAGTGATTTGTTGGCTTTGACTGTCTTGAAGCCGCCTGGTGAATTTGGGGTTGATATTGTGGTTGGTTCGGCTCAGAGATTTGGGGTGCCAATGGGGTATGGAGGTCCTCATGCGGCGTTTCTTGCAACGTCTCAAGAGTATAAGAGGATGATGCCTGGAAGGATTATTGGTGTTAGTGTTGATGCTACTGGTAAACCTGCATTGCGTATGGCGATGCAGACTAGAGAGCAGCATATTAGGAGGGATAAAGCTACTAGCAACATTTGCACAGCTCAGGTATCGCTTTTCTTGGATTTGAATCTTTTTTAACAAAACTTGAGGATTCTTGTTATAAGAATGATTTGCTGTCTTATAATTGTATATTATATCACCAAATGTTGTCTGTCCTAATCGTGTCGGTTGATCTGTATAATACTATAATCCTTAGGTTGTGAGTTCAGGTGTCTTTAGGGGTGTTTGGATTTGGGACATAAGTGTTTGTATGTGGTGTTTGGGTTTGCGTTTTGGAACTGATTATGTGATTTGGGACATAAATGTTTTTATTCAAGACACTATTTTTACGATTGTTACAATTTCACACGTTAATAGCCCATTAAAGCACCATCTTTGACATAATATTATATTACGGTTGAGTACTATATTCTGATTACTTAACATCGCATAATCGTTTTCAAAACACACATCCAAACACCTATGAAATTTGTAGACAATTTAGAAAAAGAACAGTTTATGATATGAGACAAACAGTGTGCACATTGTAAAGAGTTTTTTGTAGTATTCAAAAGAGTTGTTATCATGTTGAGATTTTTGTTATAATAGTCTATACCCTGGTCTAAAATCTTGGATCCACATATTAATATTCCAAATATTGACACATGTTATTTGGCTTTTTGTAGTTAAACTATTTTGTTATTATGTAGGCATTGCTTGCAAATATGGCTGCTATGTATGGTATTTACCATGGACCGGAAGGCCTAAAAACAATCGCACAACGAGTCCATGGGCTTGCTGCAACATTTGCTGCTGGATTGAAAAAATTTGGGACAGTAGATGTCCAAGGTCTTCCCTTTTTTGACACTGTTAAGGTTAAATGTACTGATTCAACTGCAATAGCTGAAGAAGCTCTTAAAAACAAGATGAATCTTCGTATTGTTGACAAAAGCACTGTAAGCATGTTTCATTGTTGATTATGTTGTTTAAAGGTGGCAATTCTGACCCATTTACTTATGAATGAATCAATGTGAGTATTATCTATAACTGGTCAAAAGATTTAAATTTTTTTAAAAATAGCTTAAAGGTAGTAGGGTCGCATGGTTCTTGGAGGTTGAAGGTCTACTAAAGTGTATTTTTAACTCCTCAAGTCAATTTTTAAAACAAGAACTATCACTATTATGATATTATTTTTTGTGATCAACTGACCATATTTGAAACACTAATTATTTATATAGAGTTGGGCAAAAAGTATTCGGGTCAAGTGGTCAACCCAACCCAACCCGTACAGAAAATTACCCGTTTGACCTGCTACCTGATGTGTATTTTTGCCACCTTTAATTTTTGCAAACATTTGACTTATTTCTTGAAGTTAATTGACTCCTTTTTGCTTTTAGATTACCGTCTCATTTGATGAAACAACTACCATAGAAGATGTTGATACATTGTTTAAAGTTTTCTCCTTGGGGAAACCGGTGAGTATTTCATTCATATGGATAACCATAACTATCTATGAAGAGACACCCTTTATTTGAAAACAGCTATTTAATTTTTTTGTTAAATTGTAGGTGACATTTACTGCTGCATCTCTTGCACCAGAAGTTGAAAATGTTATCCCTTGTGGGCTTGTAAGGGAGACTCCATATATGACACATCCAATTTTCAACTCGTATGTTTCTTTCCTACGTTTTAGTAAATTTGGCCCATTTACCTATAAATGGGTTGATGTGTGTCCTGTTTTATTTCCGAAGGGTAAATCGTGTTAAACTAAAGGACTTAACTAAAAAAGTTACGGGTCAACTAGATCAAATGTCATTCGAAGTGTATTCAAATGCAAAAAACTTTCTATGTCGCTTTATTAAAAAACCTTTGATTATCGTAGTAATATAGTTTTTGCAATAATATATCACACACATCAGCTATTTAAAAATTTCAAAAAGTTGCTTTAGGTTCAGCCCAATGTAACCCACACTTAAAAACCTACTCTGATATGAAACTGCCTCGAGTCCTTGATCCATTATGCAACCCACCCAAATTTTTAATCTCTTTATATTTTATAAATTTAAACTATCTATTGTATTTTCCTTAGATTCCACACAGAGCATGAGCTACTCAGATACATCAGCAAATTGCAGTCAAAGGATCTCTCATTGTGCCACAGTATGATTCCCTTGGGGTCGTGTACGATGAAGCTCAATGCAACTACAGAGATGATGCCGGTGACGTGGCCAGCCTTTGCAGATATGCATCCGTTTGCACCTATTGAACAGGCAGAAGGCTATCAAGTAACCATAATGCCTTTTTTCTTTCACCTTTTAAAGTTTTAACTTATGTTATTGTATAATTTAAAAGGTTAAACACTTCATAATCATCTCGTGTATTTATTTTCAGGAAATGTTTAAGAATTTGGGAGATATGTTGTGTATTGTCACTGGTTTTGATTCCTTCTCTTTGCAACCTAATGCTGGTGCTGCTGGAGAGTATGCAGGGCTAATGGTTATCCGAGCATATCATATGGTATAATGCAACTTTTTTTGCACATTGGTTTTCACTTTTAAGGCTTTTAGGGGGCTTGTTTAATTTGTGATATGCATGTGATGATCTGATTATTACAAGAACTGATTTTTAGTGTTTGAATAAAGTGATTCTAATTATGGTTAATTTTGAATAATCAATTTAATACAATCTACTACAACAAATGTATTTCTATATTTACCCCTAGTTAAATACTTTTCACTTGCATCTCCTGTTAGTATAAAAAATAGTTGTGAAAACTTTGGATTGTTATTTATGTTTTAAATTGTTAACAAATAAAATATAAAATTTTTATGTAGTTCATTAAAATATAAATTGTTGTATTTTAATTTTATACTTCAATAATATAACAGAAATATTGTTATGGTTATTTAGTTATTAGCTTCAATAATTAGTTTCAAAACACTCATTCACACATACCTTTGTCAAGTTTTGAGTTCATTTTAAGAAAATTTGCTTTGATTACAACTACAGGCAAGAGGAGACCATCATAGAAATGTATGCATCATTCCTGTGTCAGCACATGGAACGAATCCTGCAAGTGCTGCAATGTGCGGAATGAAAATCATTACCGTTGGAACCGATGCTAAAGGTAACATTAATATTGAAGAGGTACGAAAGGCTGCTGAAGCAAATAAAGATAATCTATCCGCTCTAATGGTAAGCACATCATCATAAAAAAGAACACATTTTTAATGCTTAGTTAACTTAATCATCAATGAATATTAGCTTCTTTTGTTCCTCCAAATATCAGGTAACATATCCTTCGACGCATGGCGTTTATGAAGAGGGCATTGATGAGATTTGCAAAATTATTCATGACAATGGAGGTCAGGTGTACATGGATGGAGCCAATATGAATGCACAGGTATGTTATAATTCTTTAACTTATGACTTTATAATAAAAGTATTATACAAATCTATAGCATTGGATGTAATTATGTGAAATGTTGAATTCTTGCAGGTTGGTCTAACAAGTCCTGGGTGGATTGGTGCTGATGTGTGTCATCTGAACCTTCATAAGACATTTTGCATTCCACATGGCGGAGGTGGGCCCGGAATGGGTCCAATTGGTGTGAAGAAACACTTGGCGCCATACTTGCCTTCTCATCCTGTGGTATGCACCAAAATTTGAGGCTTTATTTTTTTGTTATAATGTTCTTATTATGGTTTGTTAGTTCTCACTTTGGATAAAAACTTGATTCAAAGGTTGGGACCGGAGGTTTACCAGCACCTGAAAAGGCCGAGCCACTTGGTACGATATCTGCAGCACCTTGGGGATCGGCCCTTATCTTGCCCATATCATATACATACATCGCCATGATGGGATCTAAGGGACTTACTGATGCATCAAAGATAGCCATCTTGAATGCAAACTATATGGCAAAACGCCTTGAGGTTTGTTTTCTTCGCCTTCCATTTTCGTGTTTTTTTAAATAATTCTGATAGCATCTGATGCATTAGTGCTGGTATGATTGCAGTAAACGCTACTTGTGAAATTAACATTTTTCCTGTTTCTTGTACTTTTCAGAGTCACTATCCCATCCTTTTCTGTGGTGTCAATGGGACCGTTGCCCATGAATTTATTGTCGATTTGAGACCCTTAAAGGTAAGTTTGGCTCACGTCCATCACAATCTACAAGTGGCAATATTGTCCCATTTACTTATAAATGGGTCAAATTGGGTTATATATATCTTTAAATAGGTTGAAGGTCATCCGAAGTGTATTAAAATTGCATTAAAAGCCTCCTAATTAGCTCGATTACAAAGAGTTGAATTACTCTTTTCATAATATAGTGTTTGACCATGTTTGACCATCTCGTCCCAAACCATTTGACCTCACTTAAAACATACCCTTTTTGACCTGAACCTGCTTTGACCCGTTACCCAACCCCAATGTTACCACCTTTAACTGTAATCTACACATCTCCGATTCTAACTCTTTATATTACAAAATATAGACAACAGCTGGAATCGAGCCAGAAGATGTTGCTAAACGTCTGATAGATTACGGATTTCATGGCCCCACAATGTCATGGCCAGTTCCTGGAACACTAATGATTGAACCTACTGAAAGTGAAAGCAAGGTATACTCCTGCATAAAGCTCTTTGGCTGAAACTAATCATAGTCCTCTACGTTCCCTCTTGTATAACGCGTAAAAATATTATTATGCAGGCAGAGTTAGACAGGTTTTGTGATGCTTTGATCTCCATTAGACAAGAAATAGCTGAAATTGAGAAAGGAAACGCCGATATCAACAACAACGTTATCAAGGTATTTTGTTTCATTCGTTTTGCGTCAAGAGTTTGTATGATACATCAAGATGTAGTACTGAATGAATCAGAGGGTTAAATGATTCTTACTAAAAAATGACTGTTTGATAACTGATAACCGATAACCGCTGTCTAGATGACAAAATTACACTTTTAACCTTTCTTTAACCATTTGTACATGAAATGTCATTCATAGGGAGCTCCTCATCCTCTTCAAGTGTTGATGGTTGATAAGTGGACTAAACCATACTCTCGGGAATATGCAGCCTACCCTGCATCATGGCTTCGGTCCGCCAAGTTCTGGCCAACCACATGTCGGTTTCTCACTCTATATTTTATAAATATGTTTATTGTTGTGTATTTTGGTGTTATTAAAAACGGGTTTTGGTTGGTTTTTGTGGCAGGCCGTGTGGATAATGTGTATGGCGATCGCAACCTCATCTGCACCCTTCAGTCGTCACACGAGGAAGAAGAAAAGGCTGCTGCAGCCACTGCTTAAGGTTACTAAAGTTGGGATTTCTTCTTCTAAACAAATGACTTTGTATTCTTACTTTCTTTATTATTCATTCTCCTTCCACAGGTTGTTGTATATACAAATTCTCGTATTTATCGATGATCAATCGTTCTAATAATGGTTTCTTGTAATTCATAGCTTCAGTTGTTGCAAATATGCTTCATTTCTCATAGTTCTACCATGATCTTGGTGTAGATATATGACTCTGCACACAGCTTTCAAGTCATTGATCTTGTTTGGGTGTCACATCACAAATGAGATTTATGACAGTTCAGAAAACCGAAAGCAATGTGATTTAGACGGATGATTAAACAACGCGATATGTAGTTATGTTGATAAAGAAAACTCACTGGAAACACCAGAAAACCAAAAAAAACAAAAGATATCGCAATTTGTATCCTATCAAGTAGAATTTTTAACAGGGTCTGGTTGGTGAACTTTTTTTATCAATATACCTGAGTATTTTGGGCTTTTTGAGTGTAGACATAAGGTATTTGATTTGATTTGTTGGGTTTTTTGAGTGTAAATATAAGGTTTTTGATTTAATTTTGTTCCTATGACATTTTAAAAGCGATTTTAATTTCACTGAATTTCTTTTTTCAAAAGTTGCTTCTGGTGACTTTAAAGCTTGTTTGAAAAAAAGTAAAATTCATAAAGTTTAACTAATTGTTAAGTTTAACACAATACATTCTTCGTATTTTCACTTAGTACCATGTTAGTGTCATGTTTCATTCCACTCATCTTCGTTCTCTTTTATTTAACCTAGGAAATACAACATTTCATTCCCTTTTTCTAATCAAAATAAAATATAATGTTAATACTACCATAAATAAAATGTAAGTAACAATTTAATAAAAGACAAATTAAAACTTTAATTGATATATAGAAATTTTATTTTATATTAAAAACATAACTAAAAACTATATTTGCAACTTGAAATACGTCCTTATAGTTTAACGGGCACACAACTATCTTTTTATTATCTTTAAATGAAAGAATGATCTAATTACCGATCCATCCACAAGATTGCTCTTGTTTAATCATTACAAATTGCTCTATTATTGCTCTATTATTAATAGAGAAAGAAAATGAATAGTAGATTTTTTAGTATTTTTAAATTAGCACAATATTTTTCGTTTTTTGAGTTGACCCTTGAATTCCCACTTGCCTTCGCTTAGAATACACATAAATTCCCACTTGCCTTCGCTTAGAATACACAAATAAAAAGAGGGAAAACCAACCGTTACAGGTCGGCATCATTGTAATTTATACTTTATCACGCCGCATATGTTTTGACGTAAATTTAACTCGTAAATGTGCCGTATCGATTGTAGTCTGTACTTTAACATGCCGCGTACGATACAAATGTGCGACCATGTTTCGGAGGATATGTGTTATTTTAATCAGGCTCATGTATCTATTTTCCTGTCAGGACCGCACCCCAAACCTCTCAAAAGAAAATTCATTGCTTAAAAATTATTTGGCTCAACTCTAAGCATTTATTAATTTGATGGTTGAATATTTCTCTAATATCTTGTTTACTCACATGGGTTCTAGTGCCATTAAATTTATGTCGTTGAATATGATTTGGCTAGTTAATTACTGCAAGTATCATTCCATAAAAGATACTAATAATATAATGCCATTCAACTTTCAGTTTTTACAATAAAATCAAGGTTTTAGGTTTTAGAAGCATATAAAGCATTATTAATATTACTAGTTTTTTATATGTAAAGTTACAAATAAATAAGTTTCTTCAAATCTTAATTCCAATTCTACTAACCTAAATCTACAACAATTATTTAGATTAATAACAAAATCTATTTATATTTATTAAAGATAATAATATGTTGCCTAATTAAATATCATGTTGTCACCTCATTTATCTTTTATAGTTTTCCTTCTTTCTGTGATATTTCTTCTTTCTTTATACAAATTAGTATGTGTTTACTTTTATAACTTTAAGTACTCACTATTATTGTCGTTGTTTTAATCACATTATTGTTAAACTTGTTTAATATATTGAGTCTCGATATTGCTAGTGTTTTATATGTTCCCTTCTTAACTTATAGAATCATACGGTTAAGATAATATGAATTCTTAATATTAGTTGACTTTTCTAGCTGTTGTCTTAAAACTAGTATTTTATCACCGTGTTGCGGCGGCGTCATACGCATCGTGATAAAGTATAGGCTATAATCGACCCTACTTGTTTTCAAACTAAGTTTACATCAAAACGTAAAGTAATTAGAATTCGTACCGCTGAGTGAAAACGTAATATATTTGACATGACTCCATACGGAATTTGCATCGAAACGTATACCCACTCAAAACGTATATTAAAATAAGCATTATAGCGTGTTAAATTTGACTCGTCTCGTTTCTGAGTAAAAATTATATTAAAACGTAGACGAACTCAAATTTTTACTGATACGTAACATAATAATAATAAGAAATTAGTTTTTTTAAATACATAGTAAATTTGTTTTTTAGATCAATACATGCATATTTTTTTTATTCTTCAGGGCCCACTAACAAATATGGTTTAATCTACTTATTTTATTAGTAACTTAATATTGTGCAAGTGCAAAAAGATTACTTGGATTGAAACAAAACGTGGCTCAATAAATCATTCCACATATATTCATCCTGATGGTTTTTGTATAATATAATATAATGTAAAATTTAACAATTTAAAAACAAAATTAGATCCTAATATTGACATCTTCAATATTCTGTCCATTAGCATATAGGTACCGTTTTACAAGATGATAAATTAAAATTAAAAATTCAACGAATTATATTTAAACAAAAATATGGTGCTGGAAAGTAATTACGAACACGTTTTAGTTATATATCATATATGCATGTAATAATTAATATAATAAACTAATTAACTTTACAAAATAATATAACTCAAAATGCGAGTTGATAATATATAATATAGAATTCATTCTTTGAAAATTTAAACTTGCAAGTTATTGGATATATTAAATTGTGAACAAAGTTGATTTCCAGCTGGTGTATGATTAAGAAAAGTAAAGAACTCATACAATTCGAATGTCAAAGGTGACATATCCTTGAATAGTTGTTATTAGTCATGTTGTGACATATATCTTAAAACTAGTTACCTACATAAGCAATTAGAAAGTTGGGTATGCACAACCTCATTTCCAGTCGCAAATCGGTCAAAACGGCTATTTACAATTGAAATTGCGCTCTCAAAACCTCGATAGTAAACCCATTATGCGACTATTTTATATACATGTAAGATTTTAATCTAAAAATGATATCATATTTTAGGGAACTGTCAATTAACAACGAAATCTAGAAACCTTATATCTATATAATTTCTCAAAAAAAAAACATTTTACACCACGCCAATTTCATTGTTTTATAAGTTTTGAAGGGATGTTAGTTCCAACTGTTTCAATCGCACTATTTTTAGTTAGGACAACTTTTTTAATAAAATTTATTTCTTGTGTGGATAAATGATTGTGGAACTTGTTATTAAGTATGTAAATGAATCGAAAAAACGCAGACAATACCTTATTCTTGTTCGTTTATTAAGTAAATATGTTTTTTATGAGTTGTATGTTGATAAACATTTAACGAACGAGATTTCTTGTTCGTGTTTATTTATTATGAAAATAAAATTGTTCATGAATAGTACCAATGTAAATAAATACAAATAAATATTCATGAACATAAATGAACATAAACAAAAGTTCTTGAACACATACGAATATAAACAATTATATATTTATTTTAGAATAAAAGCTGCATTTTTCATCAAAAACTTAATCAAATTCATCAAAATCAATAAGAAAAAGGTTCAAATTATAAACCACTTAAACTAAAATGTAAAAAGTAATCTCAACCATCAATCTCCTTATCAATGATAAAGATAAAATTATAGAAAAAAGTTTGTTAGAGTGATATTTTAAAAATAATCACTTTTGTTGACTTTTTTACAAATTCTTTTAATTTTTTTAAACGTTCATAACTTTATATACAATATTATTTTTATAAAAATACACCATAAAATGAGCGTTTTTTATCTTTAAAACGAGAATAGTATTGTTATATAAAAAGATAATATTTTTTTTACTTTTTAAACTCGTATCTTGTCATTGTGCTATTAGTTTAGCTCATTGTATCTTTTTTATAGTTATTATGTTTTTTAAATACTATTGTGTTTTTCTAAAATGATGAATTTTTAAAAAATATAACAGTGGAATAAGATTGTTGCCGTATCTCTAATATGTAAAATGCAATAATAAATTAATAACTAATTAATCTAATATATTAAAAACAATGACAAAATAACACAATGTCTCATTCTGTTTTTTAATCGTAATTATGTTATTTTGAACACTGTGAGCCTTGAAAAATGCATTGATGAAATAATATCATTGTGTACTTTTAATTGTAAAACACAATGATTAATAACAACAAGTTTTTATAATCTATAAAAAACAACGACGAAAATAACATATACTGTTATCTTCAACATTATGAGTTTTAAAAAACACATTGGTGAAAGTATATTATTGTGTACTTCTAATTTTAAAACACAATTAATATATAATCTATATAAACAATAACAAAAATTACACAAAATGATCTAAAATGTAAAACAAAATAATAAATATATACAACAAATGATGTAAAATATATGAAACAGTAAACTGACATTTAACATAATAAATGTATAAGAAATAATGAGTTGACATGTTTAACACAATGACCAAAATACAATCTTTTTTAAAATAATAGAAGAACATTTGTTAAGCTCACAATCCTTCTTAGATTTTTAAGATTAAATATTGTTTTTACTATAACCTATCCAATATATAAATACTTAAAATAATTATATTAACTAATATAATTATCATAAACTTAACTAACACAAATACTAAAACGTTTGTTAAGTTTTAATATAAGTTGAAATTGAAATTGAAATCATAAAACAATAGATGTTGGTGGAGGCACATAGCCGCATAGTATAACTAGAGTTCTATATTTTTAAAATTTAAAACCAATATAAAAATGCAAGATATAAAAACCTTGAAAATTCAAGCATAAATGAAAAATTACCGAACGTTCACAAATGAATGAACGAAACTCTTGTTCATAATCTTTCCTTTACCTAAACTTACAAAATTTTCTAGCTTGTTCATGTTCATTCATTTAATAAACGAAGGAAAATAAACAAACTTTTTGCCGAACGATTCATGTACAATTCACCAAACGTTCAGTTCGTTTATGGCCTTACTTGTTATTGATTTATACTGTGTTATAAGCTCATGTCTTTCATAAGTTGAATAAATCCAACATGTTGTAAATCAACGGTTTCTATGAAGATTTATATGTTGAATGCCATCTGATGGAATAAAAAATAATGAAGATTTAAAATTATAAATAATAAAATATGAAAATTTAAGAATTATAAATTTATATTTTAAGATGAAATCTAATTGAAATGTTCTTATCATTTAGTAAGTTATAGTAATTTGTGGAATAAAAAATAATGAAGATTTAAAATTATAAATAACAAAATATAAAAATTTAAGAATTGTAAAATGACATTTTAAGATAAAACATAATTGAATTCTTCTCATCATTTAATAAGTTATAACAAGTTATTAATTAAATGAAAATTTATATATTAGATATTTAATTATTCAATTTAATAATTTATATCATTAAGAGATACACGAAAACAAAAGGTTAGACTTCATCAAAAGTAGACAATGACAACCTAAGTTATTAATTTGTTATAATAAGCTATAAAATATGTAATGCATTAGGTTTGACAAATTTATTGGATAGTAAATGAGTTTTTCGATTACAAATGGTAGAAATTGTCAATAACAAATTGTAGATAAAATGATATATTTATTTAATACTTGTATGTCTCTAATATTATAATCAAAGTCATAGGCTCATAAACGTTAATGGTCTATATATGTCAATATATGCTATCTATATATTTAAAGCGATCCAAGTATTAGCATTCATGCATACAGTTGAAGCAAAATGAGCAATGAAGAAGGAAGTTCAAGCCAAACATTTTACAACGAAGGTAACCCCAGTGTCTTATTACGTTATACTTACATATATCTTTTTATTAGAATGATAAACACACATTCTCGTCTAATGGTACTTTTAAACTGACACTATTGTTCATCATGAAATTCGAATTCTCAACCTCATGAAAAGAGACACCATTTATAGATCTGAGAAAATCATCAAAACAACCATTCAACTAAGAACAAAATATGAAGAACAAGAATTGGGATGAAACCCTAAATAATCTTAAACTAATTGAACCAGTCGCATATATTTTGTTTACAAACGATATACACATACGTATATACATACACACACTCCTAAACTACAAGGATATAACAACATGAAGTCACGAGACATTGTATCCCTTAAATGATATAACTCATAGGGTTTACTCATCTATCCCTCTACTAATTATAAATACATAATATACTTCAAATATACATTAAACTAATTACACAATTGGCCCATAAACTTTCATTCATACTTGTCAGCAACAATTACAGTCAACCATCACTTCCTAATTATTGATCCAAGTTTGATTCTACAAGTTTGATTGTTTCTTCCTTTGATTCCTTCATCACTTGATTTTAGTCTAGCACTCTTAGTTGCAGTCTTGACTTTAAATACTACAGACGCTGTGTGAATGTTCAAGATTAACTCAAGATTCGTTATGTGTAATGTTCAGGGGTTAATGTGTAGTTAACTAGAAGTTTAGGGAGTTTTGTGTAAATGATTGTAATTGTTTGTTACAATTAGTTAGTGACCGTTAATGGATGTTAGTTCGGTTTTAGGATAAATAGATTATCATCCTCATGTGATCATATTCATTCACACAGTTCAAATTCGAATAATAGACATGCAATTATGTTCTTGAGAGATTATTGATTTCATTGATTTGATTCCAATTTATAACATGCTGTATGATCAAGATTGAAGCGGGTTAGCTCCCTCGCCTTTGAAATTCAAGCTCTTCCATTCTAAACGAAAAAACACAAGTATTGAATTGCTTTTTTCTATATTTCTTGTTTCCTTTCCGATCGAACCACACAGGTGTTTTTTTTATTATTCTTGGTTTTTTTATGATTCGATCTTGCACTTGTTTTTTTGTTTTAAAGTTTTGTTGTATTCTTTCTTCCTTTCTTCTGCATTCTATCTTTCTTTCTACTTAGTTTTTCTTAAGTCTGCCTTAATTCCATTTGTGATTGCCAACAGCCAAACTCATGAATTTTTTACCTTTTTCTTTCTTCTTTATACCATGCATGAACACATATCAAGATTCTTGAACACCAATCTATACTTTTTCTTGATTGCATGTTTAAGCCTAAAATACTGAATACCCTCTATTGGTTTTGGAATCTCGCGATGCAACAAAAAAACAACAGTACCACTATGTTACTGTTTTTCGATTTAGAACCAGCCCTTCTTGTCTTCATGTTTCTTGCAATGAACATACAATAAAGTAGAATCTTTTGTTTCTACCTTCTTCGTTGCCGCCTATACCACTACCATTGTTTTGTTTAATTACGATCAGTAGGGATAACACCACCACCATAAGTCCTTTCGAATAGGCGCCAAACAGACAAACAAAAACAACACAATGACTTCTGTGATGTGGTTAGATCGGTCTTATCAGAGAATGAAAGTTAAGAAAAGAGGTTTGTGGAAAGGAAATTCAATCTTTGAGACAATTTTCTGTATATCCTCTTCAAAGAAACAAGTCCCTAAATAGGGTTACAAATGCAAAAACAGAATGCACTAATGCACTACCTAGATACGTGAGGAAAGGGTCATCCCACTACCCCCATTATTCTCTCACAACCATGCATGCAACTATCTAAATAAAACACATGATTAAAAAAAGAAAACAACTTAAGAAACCAATTCAATGCACGTGGATCCCATGTGATTTCCCCTGCCTCGTGACCATCAGACACACATCATTCTGTTCTCTGATATGATCGTGATAGTATACAGGAATATTATGGATGGATGTTGTCTCAAACGTTATACATATATATGCACCTAGACTACAAGGACGAAACAATGTAACAATTTGAGGCGTCGTATTGCTTGAATGATGGTTTTTATATGTACTTTATACTAATTACATAATTGTCTTATTAACTTTCATTCAAACTTGTATACAACAATAACGCTACAAACCCTTTGGTACTTACATTAGCCTTACCCTTTAGATTTGTGTCCTTTTCAGAGATTAACTCCGAGGAAATGAGACCAATGTTGTTGTCTAAATCCGTCGAAATTCTTCTGGATTGTGTCAAAAGAAGAGATGATAAAGATAAATTTTCATCAATTTACAAGGTTCCTAGTAGGCTGAGAGACATCAACCCTAGCTCATTCACCCCGCGGGTGGTCTCTATTGGACCTATGCACCGAGGACGTGCAAATTTGAAATTAATGGAAGGCGAGAAAGCTACATATCTATATGAGCTATTGAATGAAGTAGGTTCCCCTGAGGAAACATTGATAAAGTGTGAGAAAAAGGTGAGTGATTCAATAGAAAAAATCAGGAGATGCTACTTTGGGAAATATTTTTTGCCGTGTGAGTATCATGACGATGAACTTGTTCGAATGATGGTTATGGATGCTTGTTTCATACTTGAGTTCATTAATAAGCTATTTACATCTGGCAATGAATTTTTCGAAAACAGGTTGGGCAGCAGGTCTATTGCTGTGGACCTGGTGTTGCTAGAAAACCAAATCCCTTTTTTTGTTCTCCAAGACATCTATGACCTTACTTTTAAAACATTGGAGTCAAAACCCGATCTTACCACCATGCTTCATGATTTACTCGAACGCGTCAATCCGTTTTTTGACAAGCTAAAGAAATCTAAAGTTGATAATCTTTCTAGCGAAAAAACTCGTTATCATATTCTTGGGCTTCTACACGAATTTTATCAGCCTGAAAGTTCCGTCATACCAAAAATAGAAGCAATTCCAACAGCCCACTCGGCTGTAGAACTACATAAAGTCGGGGTGAGGTTTAGACCCAATCAAAACCTGAATTGGCCAATGGCTATGGAATTCGAACAATCTTCGCATAAGCCTACTCTCAGGATGCCAGTAGTGCTGGTTGACAATTTTTTTGAAGTGGTTATGAGGAATCTCATTGCATACGAGCAATACTCTCCGGTTAAGAACTATGTTACATCATACGCCATGGCCATGGATATGCTAGCTGCTACTCCAGCAGACGTTGCCAAGTTGGCAGAATCGAATGTACTCGTCAGCCACTTAGGTTCAAATGAGAAGGTTTCGAATATGATAAGCAGCATATGCAAAGATGTCACTTTCCTAGATTTCTACTACATTGAATCTTGGAAAAAGGCGAAAAAGTACTACGATAGTTACTGGTACAAAAATATTGGCGTGTTGAAACGAAAATATTTTAGTACTCCATGGAAGGCAATTGCTCTAGTTGCTGGAATCATCGTGTTTCTTCTTGCCGTGGTTCAGTTCACCTTTCGATTGATCACATTCACGTCATCACGGAAATGACCACTTGGATTCTACCTTTTGATATTAGTTTTCGTTGTTCTTCATTCTATTCCATTATTGTTTGTGCATGTGTTCCTTTCATTAGTTTCAACATTGAAGTTTCATTTATATTATGCATAGTGTAGAAGACCAAGAATGTTTATTTAGATAGCTCGATTGAAACCAATTCGTTTGCAAATGAGCTGAGCCACAACTCGGTTTGTAAGCGAGCAGAGCCCCAGTCAAGGTCAGTTTTATGTCAACTTGCAAGATTAGAGTGATTCTTTTCATGTATTTATTTCTTTTTTCACGTTAAACAATCACATCATTGCTTACCATTTGATCTTTGTTTCTTTGGTTGTTCATACTTTTAATGTGTCTTTAATTATATCTTTTGATATGTTAGACATCCATATTCTACATATGTTAGTTTGGATGATAAGATTAATTTATGCGAGTGATCGAATACATTTTAGGGCGGAAATTCGGGGGACATCCAATTCTTAGTGTGAAAAACCATTAACCCTTCAAATCTTAGGATGAAAAGCCAGAGGCCTTTAAATTCTTAGTGGATAATCCGGGGTTGTTAATTTAATTCTTAGTACTAAACTTTGGTAATCGCTCAAAATTCATACGAAAAGCAAACGACCTTCTAATTCTTAGTTCGAAAAGTTGGGGACAGTCTAATTGTTTTTGTGAGAAACCATTGATTGTTCAATCCTTAGTGTGGATATCTTAGCGCGAAAAGCCATGGATGGTTTAATTCCGCACTAACAATTGGTTTGTCACAAACTTGTCGAACTAAGAAATTAATTATCTTTTAAGTTAAAAATAAAAATTAATAGAAATTTGCTCTTATGTGTAGTTAGAGCATTCATACCAGGTTTCTTATTATTATCTTTATAATTATATTAAAAACATATTTTTTCACTCTTCTTTTCAATTAAATTATATTTGTTTATACTTTTATCATTACATTTAACTCTTCTTTACTTACAAACACTTTCAAGAATATTAAAAAGTTTATAAGGATTAATCAGTGATTCTCTAAATATACAGATTGAACGATAACTTTTCTCCTTACTCCACTCACAATCATTTACAACCATTCCATAAAACATAAGAAATACACTCACATAAATATAAGAAACCTACTGTGAATGATCTTATAAAAACGTATTTTACGGACCTTTGCAGTGTTTAAATTAACACATTTTTATTTTATACATCACTAAAGAAATACAACATGAAAACAACAATTAAGAGGATAATAGTGTTGGACTTGTATGACCAACCTACAAGATTTGACAAACAATCATCATACTAAGGTAAATCCTTATGAATTTAGAATCACTATACGATTGATGTGGACTTAACTAGAGTGTTAATGAGTTTATATATCCAAGTGTATGGAGGTTCGCCCGGCGCCTCTCTTCTCTGGATCCGCTCTCAGAATTGAAACGATACGTGGAAGCTGCCTTGGTGGAGCGCATACATTTTTTGGCTTACTTTGCACTTGAATTTTAAAATCCGGCCTTTGGGCCCTTGGCCCGCTTAGAAGTGGATTCGAACCACGGACACAAGTAGTTTTATTATATTTTGTTTTCATAATGTTACATTATTGGGTTAAAGTCGTTCACACGTATATGCAAGAGGGTAGAGTATGAAAGAAAATACTAAAATAGTGTACATTCAGATACTTATAAGTCGTAAAATACGTACAACTATACAAACATAAATTGTGTAGAACGTGTCAAAGTTGTAAAGATACAAAAATATGAAGACTTCAATTCCCCTAACATTTAAAATTTGTAGAAGTTCATCACAACAAGTTTCCCATAAGATTTACATCCAAATTAATTAAATATGCATACATAAAGCGTGTGTGTATATATCATATCATGAAAAAAGTTTTAAAAGTCAGCTAAACTTATGATTGAAAATGATAGCATATAACATTGCTGATTAGCTTATCAAAAGAGAAAAAGAAACACACAAAAAGAAAGCAAAAGTGTGAACAAGAACAGAAGAAACCAATATCAAACGGTTGAAAACCGAGTTTGTTGTTTAAGGATCAACGCGATAATTAATGTGATTACCATACGCGAAAGAACTGAACCACAGTAAGAAAAAAGACTATGATTGCAGCAAATACAGCCATTGCCTTCCATGGAGTATTGAAATATGTTTGCAGCAACACCCCAAAGTTTCTAGACCAGTAACTATCATAGTACTGAACTATATTCTTCCACGGTTCGATGTAATAGAAATCTTGCAAGTTAACATCTTTGCATATGCTGCTTATCATATTCGACGCCTTTTCGTTTGAACCCAAGTGGCTCACAATGACACCAGATTTTCCCAACAACGCAACGTCTGCTGGAGTAGCCGCTAGCATATCCATGGCCATGGCATATGATGTGACATAGTTGTCAACTGGAGAGTACTGCTCGTATGCAATTAGATTCCTTAAAACCACTTCAAAAAAGTTGTCAACACGCACTACTGGCATTTTGAGAGTAGGCTTATGCGAGGACGACAGGGAATATTCAAAGTCCATTGCCATTGGCCATGTTAGGTTTTTATTCGGCCTAATCTTTACCCCGACTTTATCCAATTCTACAGCCGAGTGGGCCGTTGGAATTGTTGATATTCTTGGTAGTATAAAGTTTATAGGGCGGTAAAATTTGTGTAAAAGGCCAAGGATATGATAATGAACTGTTTGTGTGCAAACATTATCAACCCTTAAGGGCTCTGAAAAAGGATTCACGAGCTCGAGTAATACACTGAGCATGACACTAAGAGATGGTCTCGCATGTAGTTTACTGACAGTTAAGTCATAAATGTCTTGGAGAATAAAAAATGGGATCTGGTTTTCTAGCAAAACCAGGTCCAGAGCGATATTCCTGCTTCGCAACTTGTTGTCTGAAAACGAATTCCCCTTTGTCGAAAGATTATCAATGAAACGAAGTATGTAACAACCATCCATAACCATCATCTGAACAAGTTCATCATCAGTATACGCCTTCATCCCGAAATAATATCTCCTGATTTCTTGTATTGAACCCCTCACCTTTTTCACACACTTGTCCAATGTTTCCTCCAAGGAACCTACCTTACGCAATAGATCCTTCAAGTCTATGGGTTTCTTGCTTTCTACTGATTTCAAGTTTGTATGCCCTTTGTGTAACGGTCCAATAGAGACCACCCGAGGGGTGAACGAGCTAGGATTAACTTCTCTCAGGTTGTCGGGAACCACATAGATTGGTGAAAATTTAACGCGATTGTTTAAGTTTTGGACGCGATTAAGAAGATATTGTGTGGCTGGATCCACAGGCATGATTTGAACTCCATGATTTGAACTTTCTTCTTTGTTGCTCATTTTTCTTAAGTTGTAAGGACTTCATGTAGCCTTTGGATGGCTTTAAATAAATGATATATTGATAGTGTACACTAACGTGTTAAGTTGGACTTTGGATATGTTGGTTGAAACTTTCAAATAAGAGTAGATTGGTACCCAAGCTATTGAATTTAAACTTGTTTATTGTATTGAGTGGATAAACTGGTTCACAAAACTCTTTCTATAAACTATAAAACTTTGCCAACAAGTAAATTAGACTTGAAATGTAACTAGGTAAAAAATTACCTTTAACTTAAACAAGATTACACTAACAATCACCCCTTAATCTTGTGACACCAATGAAACTTCTCATCTCAATGTACTTCAACCGTGGCAATGTTTTCGTGAGGATGTTGGCCCTTTGTAAATCTCTACTAACATAGCTTGACTTCTATTTGTTCCCTCTTAACGTATTCTCTTATGAAATGATATTAACGAGTATGAATATGCTTCAATCACCCCCTAATTTGCTCCTAGCTCCCATGAAACGCCGAATTCTTCATTAGAGCTATTGCCGAGGGATTATCCAAATTTTAGTATCAATGTTTCTTATCTCTAATAGCAACCCTTGAAGCCATAAGGTTTGACAAACGGTTGAAGTAACCGCTAGAATGACATTCAGATTTTACATGCTTTTTTAAATCATCCCCAAGAATAAATCAGTTTTGTTCATCAAAGAGTTAACACCCAAAAAAAATACGGAGTGAAGTGGACCAAGCCGTCAAAGACCATCGTTCAACACAGAACGCTTCACCATATGATCAAAAACTATCAAAGTGAAAACCAATCTGAACGTATACTGATCTGCTACCAACAAGCATGGACCACTTTGTACCAATATAACTAGTTCTAAACAAACTAGCAAAATAGTGACAAAGATCACATGACATATGGAATAACTATCTAATATTTGAAGAGTATAAATACAAGAAGAAGAGTTTTAGAGGTAACTACATCATTACCCCTGCTTTTTAATTACTTGAGTACTTTATTTGTGGCTGATACTTATTTTTACGCAAGAGTCAACTAGTGATGATCCTCCGATTCGCTTCGTCATCACTACAAGAAAGTGGGTCTATAGCAACGAAAAAATGAGACATTATAGGGACGACATGTCGTCGCTACAGACCGTTTTGATCTATAGGGACGACATGCATGTCGTCGCTATAGATTTTGTCCCAAAAAATTAGTGGTTATAAGTTAAAATGTCGTCGGGATAGACTTCGTCGGCATAAAATAAGCAATAGGAACGAAATGTCGACCTTATAAGTGTTGTGGTTTCTGAAATTAACGAATAAAAAAATAAAATATATATATATATATATATA
>BJCO01643541.1:0-10516 GCA_018326465.1 Flaveria floridana | reverse complement strand
TGGGTTCTCAGGGGTAGAAACAGCCCTGGTCCTAAAAATGTTAGAGCTCATTGCTCAAGGTGACAACCTAGCAACACCAGCTAGTGTTGAACCTACACCTTCCACTTCAATAACACCCACACAGCCACAAACAACCCTCACCTACCAAAGAAGATCCAAACGAAGCCCTGCATAGGTTATTCAACCTGTGCAGGCCCCCATATCACCACCTACATAGGAAGAAGTGGACACTAGAGCTCCAACTTCACATGAGGAGCAAACCACTCCCATATCACCAACAATCATCCATGAGGTTCCTCATGCTCAGGCTGATGAGCTCATGACCCAACAAGCATTAAGCCTTCACTCAGAGTCTTAACACTCTAGTAAACAACCTTTAGGGGAAAGTTACCATCCCAACCTTTAGATTTAAACCAACCCATGCCTAGCCTTTAGATTTAAACCAACCCATGCCCAGCCTAGAATTCTATGATGATGAAGATATAGCACTCAGTGAGTACCATGAGTCTCTCTTCTCTTTCCCTACTCAAAGTGTTGGATCTTATATGCCCAAGACACATACAAGATTGATGTGGTTAGTACGTTATGATCCAAGTCGGGTTATACCCAATAACAAGCTAACAAATACCAATAAATATTTATTTGTTGATATGATCAAACAAATAAATATTAACACCAAATAAGAAAATAGGTTTTCTAAATTATTACATTTTAAATATAACAAATTATATGGATAATTTTGTTTATGAGAAATTATTTGTATCATTATTTAAGTTAGTTAAATAATAACAAATAATAGTGTGTTAAAGTTATAAAATTAAAAGGGGTTTAATTTTATAGACTTATGGTTTAAAGAGTGTAAAAATTTTATAAAATTGAAATGGGGGAACCCATTTAAAACAATTTTTGGCCGGCCAAGGGTGGGGGATTTGGGATTCCCTTTTGTCTTGGTTTTTACAATATTTAATTCATTCAAACACTCTTCCATACACACACTCTCTCTCACACACATGCAAAGTTCTCTCTTCTCCCTTCTTGGCTGAATTTTCAAGTTGAAAGAGAGCTGAAAAATCATTTTTGAAGAAGGAGATTCAAGCTGAAAATTTTGGTTTTGAAGAAGGCACAAGAAGATGGTTTTGGTGTTGCACCTCCTAACAAGCTAGGTGTTTGCAAGAGCTTGTGGGTAGCTAGGCATTCAAGAAGCATCATCATCTTCTTCTCATCCATACAACACCCTTTTGTTCTTGAAAGGTAGTTTCAAGAACATCCTATGGTTGTTCTTTTTCGTATTTAATAGCATTTCATTTCACATACATATGATCCTTGTTCATGGGTTTGTTTTATGTTAAAAATAGTTTATTTTTCAGATTATTAAACCTAATATTAACAACTTATATCCGCTGTGTTTTTCTAGTTTAAATGGTTAAACTAGATTTTATAATCATGTTACAAGCCCAACACAAAGAGAGATGAGTACCCTTGTGTCCCCTATATCTAGCCCACATCATCCACTCCCAACTGAGGTGGATCTTCCTGAACATGTTTAGGAGATCCATATGGAAGAGGCTCTCACTTCTGAAAGTGATTACATCATTAAGACCTCAATCATGGAAACCCAGCCCATTAACACTTCAACTAAAGCTGTCAGTGAGTAGGGGAAAACCAGCAGCCAAGAATAATAAGCTGGTGATGAGGAAAAAGACTTAGGTCCAATTATCTCATCCCCCAGTGATTATTCTACTGAAGATGAGGGGAATCTTAGACTAAAGGTGTAAAAACTTTCTAAAACATGCACTTATTTAATCTCCAAGGTTAGTCACTTAGAATCTCAAGTGACTATCTTACAGAAAAGGGTCAATGATCAATAACTTGAGATTTCTGGCAAGACATACTTGATCTATCTCTGCATGATCTCCATGACATGAGAAGATATTATGAAAGTCTGAGGGATCCTGACCAACTTATGAAGAAAGGAATGGCCATGATTCTAATGAGGATAATTAACTGAAGATCAATCTTCTCAGTTTTGGTAGCATCAGCCTAAGGGGAGTTTGTAAGGTTTATATAGAGGCTGATGCAACCAAAGCAACCAAATGGCTTCCTACATGCATGCACCAAAGTACTAAGTGGAACTGCTACGGAAGTTTTATACTTTGCATGAGAATTATGCTAAGTATAAAATCTTTTGAAGCCAAAAGTTCCTGCGGAAGCTTTATACTCAGCACAAGAAATATTATAAGTATAAAGTCTTCCGAAGGCAAAGATCGAATCTTCCAAAGCCAAAGATGAAGTCTTTCGAAGCTTCAAAGACATAGTCTTTCAAAGCCTAATGAAGTGAAGACTGGTTTCTTCTGAAGACTTAAAAGAACATGCTTTTCTCTAATGTACTTTTACAAAAGCTGACCAACTTTTCACTGCAACTCAGAAGACTCGCCAACTTGCATAAGTTGGTGAAAAGGTCTATTCTTTTGTAACTATACATTAAGGTCATTGCCTATAACTTTTTACTTTATGTACTTTTATCCTCTTTATATAATATTAGGATGTGAGCTATGGTATGTCAAAGTCACTAGTCAAAAGTCAATCTTCCTTTTGACTCTATATTTATTTTGTTGCCTTTTAGTGTTCCAACTGGCTTTCTAAGTATGGCTGGTTATAGGGTGTAGTATAAAGTATCTCAATCTCTTCTAACTTATATCTTATGCATTGTAACTCTTGTAAGGGAACTTGAGATTAATATACATCATCCTTGAAAACCTTATATATTTTGTCTTAAGTTCTGTCTCTTTACTTACTTGTGTTATGTACATCCTAACTCTCAAATCCCCAGTTCCCTATTTGATTTGTTAAGTGCTCTAACTCTCTCCTCATTATGAGACTGATTGTATTGACCATCCCTTAACCGGTCCTGGAATAAATCATGATAAAACTAATGCCAACAAGTTTGTGGCATTGATATGTCATTTCCATAGGTCTCTTTGGCGATAGAGGTTGTGGTGGTGATCGGTTTTTTACCTATAATGACATGTCTGTGGCTACTAGACTCTTGGCGACGCCATGTCATCACTATAGGATATGACGATGATAAGGGGAGCCTATGGCGAGGACATTTGTCACCGCTTCCCATTGTCATCTCCTTAGCCTTTAATTCTTTTAGTGTTAAACATGAGTGCTTCAACATATTGGACTCTAGTATGTTACATGAATAATTAGAACCACTAGTTAATGGATTATGTTAATTTTGAGACATTACGTGACTCATGACCATGTTGATTAAACTCTTTTAGGATGACAACACACATATAAGAGTATAACTGACCTATAGGCGTGTCTGGTGTGCCGTAAAGTGCTACTATAGTTGGTAGTGAGCTTTGAACGTTTCTAAAGGTTGTGTGAGTATAGAGTTCATAATGAATTGAATTTAGACGTCATATATTTCAGTTATATTTTCTTTGCAATTATATAACCTAATGGTGATGATAAGCTATTATGCTATGATTTATACTAATATAGATACTACGGTGTAGCACACGGGTTTTGTCATGATGGATATGGTTAAACGCCCTCACCCCTCTACTGAAAGCATCCTCATATGAGAGATGAATTAATCTTCTAATCATGATGGACCATCGAATTTGTGAGACATGGGATACGTTTATGTAAGGCCCCGTTTCCACTCATAGCTGGTTTCATACACATAACCATAATTCTTAAACTGAAAATTTCATTAAAGCATGCAGCGTAAACATAATATCAGTAATAATTCAAGATAGAAGTGCCAAACTATTACATAATATGAATTCATTGTCAACCATGGATTTCATAATTTCACGTTAAAACTGGATGCCAGTCTCTAATACGAGAGATTCCTCATGCACTAGAGCCATCAACTCAACTACACTTTGATTTACCTGACATGCATACTAGAAGTCAACGTTATTGAGTGAGTTCTATCATTAGATAAAACATAAGGATATTATACTTAGAAACCTTTGAAGAGTTATCATAATTAAACACAATGTTTGACTTAGAAAAACATAACTTCGGTGAAACTCATCATAAATAGCATAATCAATCATGTCTTTCATCAAGACAAGCTAATACAAGCATAGGGCAAGCTAACATAATCATGTCAAGCACGAAGCTAGGCATTATAGTAAACAATGTAGTAGAGAAAGCTAATAATCCATGCAATTCATTAAGCAAGGCAAGCTGAGAACCCATGTAGTGCACTGAGCAAGGCAAACTGAGAATCCATGAAGTGCACTAAGCAATGCAAGCTGAGAATCCATGCAGTGCACTAAACAAAGCAAGCTGAGAATCCATGCAATGCACTAAGCAAGGAAAGTTAAGAATCCATGTTGTGCACTAAGCAAAGCAAGCTGAGAATTCATGCAATGCATTAAGCAAGGCAAGCTGAAAATTACCCGAGGAGAGAGGGTAATAAATAAGATATTCTTAAATCCATTTTTAACATTCATTAATTACAATGGTGTAATAACATATGAATTTCCCTTTACGCTTGACTGGGTGAAAATATCTCCAAGTTAAACAAATGCAAGCACAGTTGAACAAATACGGTTGGGTAAACAAATGCAGAAACAGTTGACCAAATACGGGTAACGATTGATCAAATGTCGTGAAGTAAACAAATGCGGGTAATAGTTTATCGAATGTTGTTAGGCTTTCATACTCATCCCCATTACTTGTACTTAGATGAAGTACAACTCATGCAGGTTTAGATAAACAAATATGGGTGAGGCTTTCATACTTATCCATATTACTTGTAATTAGGTTAAGTGCAATTATTGCAAGTTTAGATAAATAGATACGGGTGAGGCTTTCATACTCATCTGCATTACTTGACTTCACGGAAGTACAACTAGTGCTAGTTAGATAAAAAAGCAGATTAGGCTTTCATATTCATTCGTATTACTTGTACTTAGCTGAAGTACAACTAATTCGGGTTTAAATAAATAAATATGGGTTACGGAAATGCAAGTAATAGTAACAGTTGGTTTCTACTTTAGTTTGAGATAGGAATCATGCTATACCATTCATTTTCTTTGGATATGTATGGTCTTATACTCTAGGGTTCGCACATAGACTTCATATATGAACATAGATTTTCAGAACATGAACCCTATAATTAAAGGTGGTAATTCATATCATAAAACCTTACATCTACTTATAAAACATGTTTAAGAATGCATATCACCTACCACCCCCTTTCAGAAAACAGTGAGAATATATAAAAGCAGGGATCTAGAACTCACCATTAGTGTATAACTCGGAAAGAACCTAAAACCCATGAGTGGGAACCGAGATCTACATAACCACACGTAAAGGTGTCAACTTTATCCAATCAAATGTGTAAAAACACCTAACAAAAGTAGATCTAGCTTAGATCTACCATTCTAAACGTAATAGTTGTTACCTTGCTTGAGTTCTTGCACTTTCTCTTTTTAAAACGCAGGGTTTCTTGCTCTAGCAGCCCTTTTCTTCGTAGAAGGCTTGCATGGGGTTGTCAAAGTCCTTTATATAGTGACATATTAGGACTTTATTACATGAATCCCCCTTGCACTTCTTTTAATAGTCAAATACTACTTAAATAATATTCAGCTTTCTTTTCCTTCTTCTTTTTTTAATTATTGGAGTGTTATAATTTATCAAAACCCTTCCAAGATTTTCAGAAAAAGAGAAAAAAAACAAGAGTAATTTAGAATAATTGTTCTTTAGGTATAGCTCTCGTTCTTTAACTTTTAAAAGTACATTGTGATATCCTTTTTATTAAAATTACTTTCACTAAATACCCTTTGCACTAACCTCCATCAAAAAATAAAGTTAAGTTCAATCATGCCCCTTTGAGGGGCAATTCTTTCCTTTTACCCCTTATACTACCACAGGCGATTAGAATTCTTAAACATTTCAAGTTCTTTCACTTCATCTATCCTGATCATTTTCTCCTAATTTCAAGGTGCTTAACCGTAATTTAAGATGAAAATAATCAGTTCATCTTTAATATATAACATGATAATATTTACAACAAGATAAGATTGATACTTTGTACGGTAAATTGCTGTTTTGTTCAACTATGGTGAGTATAGCTTGCGTTTTTAAGTTCTTGTCTACATCTAAGATGTATAATAAGTTGATATCATTCTCAAAATGTAATGGGTTTTCCTTATTTATTTTCTATAAAGTTGCATCATGTTGGTATGTATACATGGTTTCTAGGTAGATCATATGTTATAGGTACGGAATTTTTTTTTGATATGCTTGACATTGACAAGTTTTCGGTACATGACTTAGACCTTGTTTTGGGAAAATTAGCTTATGAAGAAGACATTAATAGGTTATACCATTATCTAGTGCTAGAGTGTAATTTAGATTTTGGTCTTACGGCTTTAAGGAGTAAGGCAGATATGTTAGGCTTTTCTAAATATTGGTGTGTGCAAAAGCTCACTATTGTTATGTTGAATATTAAACAAGTGTGCATACTTAAAACTGCTTACCATCTAAGGTCAACATTGAAGAGCTTACTGATGAAGATTTAATGCGAATGAAAATGATCGATAGCAGTAGATGTAGATTATTATTGAGGTGGACTGATGATAATGTTAATGAAGCTGGTGAAAGTTGTGTCTAGTAAGATCAAACTGAAATTAGTTTAGATGAGACTAACTTTGATCCTTTCTTTGGTAGTGATAATGTCCAAGTTGATAATGTTAATGGGAATGAAAGAGTGCATGTTGAAAATGAAGTAGATGAAAATGAAGGAATGTATGTTGAAAGTGATTGTAATGACCCAGTTGACAATGCTAATGGAAATAAAGGAGAACATGTTGAAACTAATAACATAAATAGAATGAAGCACTGCATGTTAAAAATGATTTCAATATGGATGAAACTAAGGATGATAGCGATTTCAATGTAGATTATAGGAACAAAACTGATGATGCTAAGGTTAATATGAGAGATTTTAGGTCATTGTTGATGGTCATGTTGAAATAGATACTAATGCAGATGGTTATAAGATAGAAATTGGTAATAAGCAAACTTATAATTCGTTAGAATCATATGTTAATATAGCCTAAAAAAGAAGATTAAGGACTGTAAGGAAGGATAATGAAAACAGATCAAGATTTTATCTTGGTTAGATATTTAGAACTAAAGAAGAAATAAAAAATTTGATTAGGGCACATGATATTGAAATAAGAAGACAATTAAGAATTCTAAAGGTTGATAGGAAGAGAGATAGAGCGGTTGTTAGGGTGAAATTCCCAAATTTGAGTTTGTGGATAGGGTCCACAAGGAAAGTCAAGTTGATGGGTCTAGGAGTTCTAATAAAGGTAAAGGACCAAAAAAGAATAATGTTGGAGGCAGGTAAAAAGACACATCCATAATAGTATTTATGCCCTTAGATGTTATTGTATTGCAAGGACTATAGATCTGAGACATGGGTGGTCAAAACCTTGGTATATGAACATAAGTGCCTTCAAAGCAGGAACATTAAAGCATGCACAACTACTTTTATTTCAAAACAACTTATGGGTAACTAGAGGAAAATTCTAATATTCTAATACAAGCAGTTTAAAAGCAATTTTAGAGAAGTATGAAGTTGGATTTTTCAAATAAAAGCTTTCCAGCCTAGCATATAGTTTTAGCCATGGTTGGTACAGCTCTTAGTATGGGATGCTTGGGGATTATTTGGAGGGACTGATGAACACGAATCCTGGTACAACCCTAAAATTAGAGGTTCAACCATCAATAAACCCAACACATGAATAAAAACAATCCAAAAAAGTATATGTGTGTTTAGATTCTTTAAAATTAGGATTCAAAGCAACTAGGAAAGATCTATTAGGCGTGAGGGCTTCATGAAAGGTCCCTTTACAGGCCAAGTTTTTACTGCAATAGGTATTGCAGGATCTGTGTTGGTCTCATAACATAGGTTTATCTCACAAACTCACTTAATCTCACTAGGTTTGATGAAGTAGGATCTCTAACTAAGTTCACAAGTAATATAATAAGTTAATGAAAATAAAAAGAACACAAGGATAAGTTTTTCAATGTACTTGTATATATTACTTCTCAACTTAGTATTACAAGACTCCTATAAGCATGGTTACCGAGTTACAATGAGAAACTATATATACCTATCTACAACTAATTGTACTTAGATAACCAGCTGGAATTTACAACTAGACAATACTATATTGCTAAAAGTAAAGGATTTAAGATATAATATTATCCTAGATTAGGTAGTCATGACAAGTCCATGACTTACCTTTTGTCACAAACTAAGAATGGTAACTGTACTAACTGAGAATGGATGAATAGTGGATTAAAGTATGGTTAACTACATGGGTAAAAGCGCCATGCAGTATATCAGAAGTTACAGCGGATGTCAGACAGACCATACTTATGTCCATTGGTTCATAGTTGGTTCTTCTGAAGCTAAATGGCTTCGGAAGAATAAGTTCTTTCGAGGCCATTTATACTTCGGAAGAATCAACTTCTTCCAAGTCTTCTGTAAGTCTTCATGACTCTATTCTTCAGAAGACTTTGTCTTGAATCTTCTAAATTGATATACTTTGGAAGATGAACTACTTAGTCTCGGAAACTGAGTTCTATCTTCGGAAGTTCTTCATACTTGAGCTTTGGAAGATCATTAACTTGTATTCGGAAGAGCAGCTTTAGCTTCAAAAGACCTCTTCAGTTGTACATCAAAATCTTCAGATCATCCAACAAACTCCCCCTAGGCTGAGGGATCAGGAAGAGGCATCAATGTTTTTCAGCTTAATGGACTCTTCCTCACAAGATATGTCGCTCAATGTTGTGCAGTTGGAGAGCTTCCTTTTGATCTCTTTTAATTCTTCTAAGGACTGGTGCTTAAATGGTTCAGAAGATGGTTTACGTAGAGATTGGGTTTAGGGTTGTGTTTTGGGTTTAAGGATAGGTGGTGGTGGTGGTTGTTGAGAAGCAGTATGTGAGGGTGTAGGTTAGGCTGATGGTGTCAGTTCAGGGGTGTAAGGTTCAGTAGTTGGCTCAGTTTTAATGGGGAAGGGAAAACGTGTGGGCGTAGATGTTGTAGGTTATGGTTTGAGTGTTGATTTGGGCTTGGGAGCTGGTTTGGGTGCCATCCTCTGAAACACTTTCTCTTATAGGTACCTCCTGCCTTCTTCCTAAGCGAATTTAGCCTTGATGTCACTGACATGTCGCTGTAGGATCTTCTCAGACATTGGACCAACTTGCCTGCTGGTGAAGACATAGGCTTTAAGATAAGCTTTCATCTAGTCTTTATCTCCTACCTTCTTTACAGCACCAAGTTATGTCTCTTCCTCCTCCTCCTTCTTTTCCTTCGGCTTCTCCCTGGTAGCCTTCTTCCTTTCTTTATTGATCTGATCTTGGTCTTTGAAGAAAAGAAACAAGATTGTATCATTATCATGAGGTGCTACCTCCTCCTGAGAATAGCCTCTAGTGCAGAGAAAGGCTATCCTCTCCATCCTTTCCTTTTCCATAGCTTCCTCCTTTGTTGGACCAAAAGAATCAATGCGCCAGATCAGAAAAACCTTTAAGTCCCACAGACATCATAACAACTAAATAAGACTTCATCAGCTGAAGACAAAGTCTGAAGACAAAGTCTGAATACAAAGTCTGAAGACAAAGTCTGAAGACAAAGTTTGAAGACAAAAGCTGAAGACAAAGTCTGAAGGCAAAGTCTGAAGACAAAGTCTGAACACAAAGTCTGGAGACTAAAGCTAAAGACAAAGTCTGAAGACTAAAGTTGAAGATAAAGTCTGAAGACCAAGTATTCAGAGGTTGTCACAATAGCTGAAGAAGTACTCTTCAGTAGTTATGATGGTTTCCTTTCAGTAGTTGTTTTTATATTTTTCAGTAGACTGTAATCAGTAGTTCAGTACTTTGTTTTCAGTAGTTGTAGTATTAGTTAATACTTGAAACATTTATTGTAAGATGTCCTCAGCTGTTGTGGACATCTTCAGTTGTTTTAGTTATTTTTAGTTGTTTATGTAAATCGGTTAGATGTCACTATCAGGTGACATCTGCTGACGTCACCTTTCCTTTATAAAATGAAAGTTGATCTAATTTGTAATGACCGAAGCTTATGAATGAATGAGAACTTTCTCTTTTATAGAAAATTTTCTCTCTCTATAACCGTTACTGTTTGATTGAATATTCATCTTGTTCTTGCTTAAATTTCGTCTAATTCTAGTACTATTCAGCTGCAAATCATAACCTAATTGATCAAACTAGATCTTAGATCCTTTCAAATGGTATCAAAGCGGGTTAATCATTGATCGATTAACAATTGATCATTGAAACTGCTCTTTTGATATGTAAGTTTGCTTGAATTAGCAAATTTGGAAGAATTGGTTATAGAGTTTGATTTTCTGTTGCTTCCGGTGAATTAATTTGAGGTTCTACGTGTTTAAAATAGAGTTGTTGAGTTTTTGAGCTAGATTTGTTAAAATTACATTGAATTTGTTTGAAT
>BJCO01643207.1:0-14805 GCA_018326465.1 Flaveria floridana | reverse complement strand
ACTTCAGATCTTTGATCTTCAGCTGTTGATTCTTCAGACTTTGTCAAACTGCTGATGAAGGCCTTCAGCAATTGTTATGATGTCATGTGGGACTTAGAGGTTTTCCTGATCTTGGCTCATTGGTTCTTTTGGTCCAACACGCAATAATCACATAATTAGTTAGATTATTATTAATCTAGCATTATTAATTATCATTAGGTCACCAACGTTAAACGACAACCAGTGTGTGCTCAAGACACGTGTATGCAAGACTTAATGAGACTAACGGAGTTTGGTAACGTAAAATTAACGGGTGTCACAATTATGGAGCTTGCTCCACATGAGATTTGCCATAGACTCTGCAATAGAGACACATATGTTAGTGAGTTACTAATAATTATCAGGATACATAACTAAAATCAAGTTTGACTTTTCTTAGTTTGACTTTTTCAGTTCAAAATTGAAAGTTCAATGATTACTGTTCTGTAGGAATTTGACCTATCTTGATTTTGTGATAAATAACCATTTGAGTTGTGTTTTATGTTTTTTTTAATCATCTTTGTTGTTTTTGACATCTTTTAACACTAAAACATAGGATTTGAATTTAACATTGTCAGTTCTAAGATCTCCAATTCAAGCAATGAAAATATGGTTTGAAACTCGATCGTTCTTTGTTATTTTCATTAACATAAGTTTCATTAAACTTCAAGATGAAATTGAAATCCTTTGTTCAGGGTTAATTTTATGAATCTTTCTTGACCTAAGGTTCTATGTTCATAACTGGTTTGGTATTCAAGATTTACGAATCCGCTGATAATCACCTTCTTTCGATACTATGTTGGCTAATGATCAAAATAGAGGCGAAACGAGGTTGGATGAGCAATCAACATAGTAGGTTTATGATGATTATGATGATGGAAGAAAATCAGTATGAAAACCGCTCATCGCACTATAGGTTCACTCAAATTTGAAAAGTATTAAATAACTCTCACTAATGTGTTTAAATAGTCAATTTAATTGGTTTCTCAAACTTTGCAAGTCGGTGAACATATGCGGAAGTTTTGATTTTATACTGTAGCAAATGCGGAATATTTCTTGACTTGTACGCATTTGTGTACTGTGACAAATGCGGAAGTACAAAACTTGTCAGCATTTTGACACTGTAACAAAAACGAAAGACCATTTTAACTTGTACACATTTGTGTACTGTGACAAATGCGGAAGTACAAAACTTGTTAGCATTTAACACAGTAACAAATACAGAAGAACATTTGACTTGTCCGTATTTACATCAACAAATATGGATAAACAATTTAATTGTCCACAATTCTTGACCTTCAATTGCATTAGTTAATGTTGATGGATATGGGTATTTGTACTTTGCCTTATCCATCTACATTAAATGATGTTCAAACACTTATCATGATAGAAGAGTGTGAGCATAAATTTATTATTCATACAAATACACAACAATGTTTGTCAGCATTGATCATGTCAACTGCATTTGGCAAATGCGAATGAACAAACATAAACGTATAGAGAAGTGCGGAAGAACAAACTGTTGTCTGCATAAGATTTCAATACTTCAAAAATTCTTGTACGTATTTGTTTTGAAACAAATACGGAAGACTTAACTTGTCCGTATTAGTTTTACTTGTGTTTTTCTTGCACAAAACTATTACCCGTATTGGTTATATGCATGGGTTACCTTCACCCGCATTAACCAATGCTCTTACCCTGCATTAACCAATGCTCTTACCCGTATTCAAATTTGAACTTGTCAAAAATTAATGTTTTTGCTGTGGATAGTTTTGGTTGTTTTTGTACTGATGTTTTGACTTTTATGAAGATGTATCTTCTACTTTGATTTTTATGAAGATTTGATTGTTGCTTGGATTGTCAATTTTGTTTGGATTGAATTGTACACCCGGTGTGATACAAATTTCCCAGATTTGACTGATCTTGGACTTTTGTGCTTCCAAGTATCTGCATACACTGAGATACTATGGTATAACTTCCACAGCAACACAGTCAATTTTTCTGATTTTATATTTGTAAAAAAGAAACAATTGTACATTATAATTAAAGTTTTAATAACCCCCCTAAAGTTTATATCCATATGGGATAAAACATTAAAGATTTTAAAATTTTTAAAAGGAAAATATTTTTACAATTTTTTATTTTCTTATCTATACAAGAAGAGGAAGTATACCTCACCTAGGATCATACCAATCTTACCTTTCACAAATGCAAGCAATTGTTAGTAAAATAGATATAATCATGAACATATTGATTATAGGTATGTTTATCCTCTTAAACTCATTCTTGTTTAATATTTTGATGATTGTGATCTTTATTATGTTTTGAGTGAATTGAGTATTCAATATGTACCTCACACTCAAAAGCATGGCAAGATCAACCACCCGCATAAAATGCATGGTAGAAGTTTTTCACAACTTACATGACCAGGTTATTTAAATTATGAATTCTCATTTTATTTTGAGGAGGGGGATCCTCATTGGATTCTTTTACTTTGATCCTTATATTTATTTGATCTACATTGGCATTCTTATTGTACTTCACTTTGGAAGGTGATCCTCTTTGGGTTTCTTTTTGATCATTCACAAGGAATGTATTCTTTATTAATTCATCCAGGTTGGATGTGTTCCACATTGGGAATCTTGTTGGATCATGACATCAGCACTATGTGCTTGTTTCTCCATATCTTTGCTCAGTAAAATAGAGGAGAAACTGATGTGGGTGAATGAGATTCATAAAAGTATGAGCCTTAGTTCATCACAACATATATCTTCTTTTCCAAATTGAGCCTACCCTCATATCAGATAACTCATGTGAGTCTTACAAAATTTTGAAATAAGCATGGTGAATGATATAACGATTATAATTATATCATTTCCAATTTGAAGTATATATCATATTCTTCAACAAAACAACTTTTTTCTGTATTTTTTATAATATTTGAATGTTTTTGTAAATTTTGTTTTTACTCAAACTTAATCTTGCTAATTATTGGACTAAGAATTCCAACTGACTAGGATCAAATGTCTTAGTGAACAAATAAGCTAATTGATTATTCGTGTAGACATGTATCAACTTGATTAACCCTTTTTTAGAACAGTCTCTCAAAAAGTGATATCTAATTTGATTTGTTTGGTTTTTGAGTGCTGAACTGGATTGTTTGTTATGAACACGACCGCTGTGTTGTTAATGTGAATTGGTGTGTGCAAGAAGTTATTACCATAATCAAGAATCTGGTTTTGAATCTAGAGAACTTGAGAGCAACAAGTTGATGGTGCCATGTCCTCAACTTCTTCTGTTGAAACTGACACGTTTGTCTGCTTCTTGTATTGCCAGAAGACCAGTCTAGGACCAAAAAATTGACCACCACCAAAAGTGTACTTCTGATTGAAGTTGCATCCCACGTAGTCACTGTGTGTGTGGGCATAGAAATTTAAATCCACATCCTTTGGATACCATAATCCTAGTACAGGCTTGCCTTTGAGATATCTGAATATCCTCTGGACAGAATTTACATGTGATTCCTTGGGATCTGCTTGATATCTAGCATAAACATATACACCAAACATTATCTTAGGTCTGCTTACTTTTAGATACATGAGTGATCCAATCATTGATCGACAATGAGTCTGATCAATTGATTTGCTATCTAAATATGGACCTATCTTTATCTTTGTATCAACTAGAGTTCTGATAGACTGATAATCTGTTAACTGAAATTTCTTCAATATGGTTTCCACACATTTGATTGATTGATGGAGATTTCATCTATTGTTTGTTGTACTTGCAATCCTAAGAAGAACATAAGTTCCCCTATAGCAATCATCTAAAATTTAGAATGCATAAGGTCTTCAAAATCCTTACAAAGTTGCTTGTTTGTTGATCCAAAAATGATATCATCCACATAAATCTGGATGAGCAACATTGCTTTTCCTTTTCTTTTTTGAAAATAGTCTGATCAATCATTCCTCTCGCGTACCCGTGTGCAAGAAGAAATGATGATAGAGTCTCTTACTACTTTCGTAGGGCTTGATGTAGACCATATAAAGCTTTGTCAAGCTTGTACACCCTATGAGGGAAATCCGGTCCTTTAAAGCCTAGTAGTTGACTCATATAGACTTCTTTAGAGATTTTGCCATAAAGAAATACACATTTTACATCCATTTGATACACAGTGAATTTCATGGACGTAGAGTAAGTAAAGAAAAATCTGATGCTTTCTAATCTAGTAACAGGTGCAAAAATATCATCATAATCTATTCCTTCTTCTTGAGTGTATCCCTACGCAATCAATCTTCCTTTGTTTCTAATGACGATCCCCCTATCATCAGTCTTGTTTCTATATAACCATCTAGTACCAATAGGGTATTGTCCTTTGGGAAGATCTACCAGCTGTCATACTTCTTGTTTCTTGAACTGGAGCAATTCTTCCTGCATTGCCTTAATGCAATTGTTGTCTTGAAGAGCCGCTTTTATATTCTTGGGTACAGTTTAACGCAGAAAGCAAGAAAACAAACAGAAGTTTGCAATACTTGACTTGCTTCTTGTCACCCCTTATCTAATTCACCAATGATGCTTGACACTGGTTGATCCTTATGTATGTTGGTAGTTGGAATTAAGTCACCAGCAATTGATACATCAAGGTTGGAGATATTCAAATCATCTTGGTGAAAGGCATCATAAGTTTTTGCTGCAGCATCAGTAGCACTTTGAAGACTTTCATCATTTGTATTTCCTTCAGTTTCAACTGGCACAGTAGCTATTTCTAGATTTCTAACTTTAGTAGAAGGTTCTGCTGAAGGAGTGGGCAGTGTACTAGGACCAGTAACAATTGAAACACTCTGATTTTGTACTTCTTGTCTAACAGGATTAGTTTGCAATGGAACTTCTTCATCAAATTGATTTGCAAAAGAAGGAGGAATCATGGGAAAGTCATCTCTTCTCTTTACTGTCCTAGAAGATCCAGCTGATTGTAGGTTACATGCATTTGACAAGTGAAATTTATTAAATGATCTTGTAAAAGAGTCAATATCAAACAACCAATCAGGACCATTCATTGACTTAGGAAAGGAGTGTTCATTGAATTGAACTTTTGTTGATTCATTAATAATGTTTAATCAAGGATTAAACACTCTGAAAACCTTTGAGACTGAGGAATAACCTACAAAGAATCCCTTATCAAACTTAGGAGCAAACTTTCCTAAATGGTCTCAGGTGTTTAATATTGAGACGGGACAACCAAATTATTTGAAAATTCCAATAAATGATTTTTTTATGAAAAAGCAATTCATAAGGTGTTCTGTTGCATTTTTTAACTATCCATGTTCTATTGTGCACAAAGCACGATGTGTTGACTGCTTCTGCCTAAAGGTAATTGGTAGTTTAGCATCGCCTAGCATTTTTCTTGCTACTTCAATAAGTGTTCTGTTTCTTCTTTCTCCTACCTCGCTTTGTTAAGTAGTTCTAGCTACACTGATTGATGAGCAATGCCTTTGGTTGTGCAAAATGAACTTAGATTTTCATTGTTTAATTCTGCCCTGTTATCGCTTCTGGTTTATTTTACTTTTTAATCAAGCTAATTTTCAATTTGAGTGATAAAGTCTTTTGTTATTTAGGGCCCTTCATTTTTATAAAGTAGAAAGAAGACCCGTGTGAATTGTGAAAAGTCATCAATAATCACCAAACAATACTGTTACTTTCCAATACGCATGACATGAGTTGGTCCAAAGAGGTCCATATGAAATAATTTCAATGGAGAATTGTTTGTGTTCACAAGTTTTGGCTTACGTGAAGACTTATGTTGTTTTCCTTTGAGACATGCAAAACAGTGATCAATGAAATAAAATTGTTTTTAAGGTAAACCAATTACATGGTTTCCTTTTACCAATTTGTTCATGTTTTTGAAATTTGTATGTCCCAAACGTCTATGCCAAAGTTATGACTCATAAAATGATGCTTTAAACAAAAGAGAAGTTTCTTCTTTTGGTTGAGAAGAATTAAGGTTCAAGACATAGGTCTTATTCTTTCTTAGAGTCTTAAAGACAACCCGTTCTTCAAGAATTTAAAATCTTGGTTTCATAATGTAACAATGAGTGTCTATGAAGTGAGTGGAATATTTCTTGTCACAGATCTAAGACACGCTGAGAAGGTTGAAATTTAATCGCTCGCAGTAGTTCACTTTGTCAAAGCTCTGTAGTCCATTTGTCACAGATCCTTATCCAGTAATTCTGCCACCATGTGAATCTTCACCGAATGCTACAATAGTTCCTTGTATATGCTTGAAGTCATGAAGGAGGGAAATATCTCTAATCATGTGTTGGGAGCATCCATTGTCCACATACCATAAGCGGTTGGACCTGTATGGATGACCCTACAAGCATAAAAGAACTAGTTAGAATGTGGAACCCAATCCATCATGGTCCTGGGTTATCTGTTTCTATCCATTACTATTACCGCTTTATACTTTCCTCTAGGTTGTGACTTAGAGGATGATGCTTGGATGAATTTCTTTGGAGTCCTTTTTAGCTTAATTTGATCAATTTCACCAAGCTGTCAGAAGAGTAGTCAAATCTTTGATCCCTATTTCTATGTAGAAATTGGACACGTTTTTTATTTTTAGAAATCACTTTTGTTTTAAATCTTGGAGGAGAACTAAGTGTTTGTTTCATATTATGATTAAGATTCCTTTTGACACTCTTTGATTGTCATTGATCATAGAAGTCACCATTAAAATTTGAAACCCGTGTTTGTTTAATGTGTGATGGATTTCTAATTTGGGCCTTGTCGGTTGAAATTGGTGAGATAGGCTTATTCTGTGGTATTCTCAAGCCTTTTTGCTTGAAGAAGCAATCATATGTATTATGATTGGTCATATCACACACTGAACAATATTTGTTGAAATAACAATCTTTTGTAGAATGATTATTCATGTTAAAGATGGAACAATATTAATTGAAGTAATAGCTCATTGTGTTATGATTTGACTTTTGACAATTGTCACGGTACATCTATTTGATATTTGTTTTGGATGATAAAGCTTCGTTGGGTTTAACTAATTTTATCTTTGCCTCTTGTTTTGATTTTGATAAAGAAGTAAGTTCAGTCTTCTTGATCTCTGTAGATTGTTTCACAATTTTATTTTGCTTTTTTAAAGGCTGTCTTTGCTTCTTTTGATTCTTTCTTACCACTTGATCAAACTTATCAGCATCCTTTTTATTGAAAATGTCAAAACCGATTACTTGTTTTGACTTTTGTGGTGGGGTCAGTTCATTTTCACTATTGGTGTTTGAATCATGGGTGACTTCCCTTTAAATGATGGAGATGCCATTGCTTTACCTTTACTTTCCTTTAAAACCTTTTCTGATTTGCTTGAATTTTTAGGAGACTTAATCTCATTATCTGATCTGCTGTTAGAGGTGAGTTTCACAGGTATTTTAGCATTCCCGATCACTTTGAGTCTTTCGGGAATGAATTTCACAAATGGCACAATGGTTTTGACTGGGCTTTTTGGTTTCTTGACACTTATAAGTTGTATGAGCACTCTTTGATTTTGATTGAATGACCTAGTATGATTTTATCCTCATTGGTTTCTATGTAAACACTTGGTTTGTTTAGAGGATTGGTTAATTGTGAAACCATTGTTTTAGTTTCAATAACTTTAGGTTTAGTTGAATCAGAATAAGTAAGTGACTCAGGTATAACCATATAGTTATCATTGTATGGAGGAGGACAAGACTTGTATCCTATCCTAGTCATATCCTTTGGCTCTTTCTATGAGTCAAGTAACTCTTACAGCTTAGTAGAAAAGAATTGAAACTTTTTAAGGTTCACCTCAGTAGCTGATTACTCAGCTTTGTTTTTTGTTAACAATTTAGTTAACCTCTCATTCTTAACTGCAAGAATGTACTTTTCACCATGAAGTTTTTCAATATCTGAAAGGAGTGATTTGGTTTTAATTCAAAACTTTTCATCTCATGTTTTACATTTCATAATTGACCTTCTCTTCTTTGATTGTAAGAGCCAACTTGTGATTATGTTCTTTGTATCCCTGTACTTCATGAATGCATTTATCCTATGGAGATTTGATTTTACCTCAGTTCGTATTGGAGTTGGACCATCGCTGATGTGACCCATGAGAGGATTATTTGGAATTGAGGTTTGACTTCCTCTGCATATAGGCTCTAATCACAGACTCCATCTTATCTGATGACAAGTGCATTTGAGGTTGGTTTGCTGCTTCCATGAGCTTGATGAGTCCGTTGGTGTTGACTTTGATGAGTTTGTTGATGCTCATGCTGATGCTAATGCTAAAACTGATTTTGATGGCTTGATTGAGAACTTGAAGTTGATTGAGATAGTGGTTGACCATGTGCATTTCTTTGATAGTTGTTACTTCTTCTAGGAGCATTGCATTGCCTAGAGAAGTAGCTAGTGATACCATAATTGAAACACTTCACTTTGAATTTGTCATATCCAAGTTTTTTGTTTTCATTTAAACTCAGCTTCTTTCCTTTTCTGAAGAATTTCTTTTCTCTCATAGCAATCATGGCCATCTTTTATTGCAAATCCATTTCTTCAACATCATCTGGGTCCATTTCTTCCAGATCTTCTTGTATCAGGTGAGTTGAAGTAAGTTTTCCTCTCAAGTAACCTCAAAACAAGCAACAAATGCATTGTAAGTTGCCTTTTGCTCTTTAGACTTTTTATCATTATGCATGGCTGTTGGTGTGGAAGTAGATGGATTGAAAGATGATTACTTGTATTGTTGTGAAACAACAATGTATCCTGTCATTCTAGATTAATCTATAGGGGATAGAAAATCATCTTCCTCTGTCACGAAGGCATTTTCAATAGAATGAGTTTCTAATGGAAATTTGTATGCTTCAATGACTGAGGTCCACTCAGATTTTTGCTTCACTCATCCAAGTCGAGAGCTTCAGTTTTTGCTATCATAATGTCTAAGCTTGTGCTCTCCAAGTCAATAGTATTTTTAGCATTGTCACATTCTGCTTCTAACTTTTAGCCAGACTGTGCAGCATCCTCTTGTTCATTTCTTTTTCTTTATATGTAGCCACCATGATTTTTAAATCATTCACCAATTGTACAAACCGATGTAGCTGTTTGGAGATTGATTCACCCTTGGTGTGATGGAAGGTTTCATACTAATTTACCAATTTGTCTTTATTAATCTTAGTCACCTCACTGCTTCCTTCACACATGATCTGCGGTGCATCCCACACTCCTTTTGATGTGCCATACTTTTCTAGTCTTTTAAGGACACCCGTCTTCAAAGTCTGAGTAAGAATGGAGTAGGCTTTGAGGACTATCTTGATCTTCTTGTTTTCATCATCATCAAGATTTAGACTTGGATCCTCAATGGGGATTCTAACTGTTTTATACTAAGAAGCTTGATCAGCATTTAAAGACACAAGAATATAGGGTCCCTTGCACATAGATATCCAGTAGTCAGGATCTACACCTGTAATATAATTTCTAAACCATATTTTCCATTGCTTAAACTCATGTTTGTGTTTAAGCATTGGCGGTTTAGATGCATGACCAAGTTTAGAAACGTTAATGGAATCCATCGTAATAAACTTGTTTTTGATTGTTTGAATATAGATTAATTTGATTTTATGTCCAGTATGTTCAAACAGTCCAAAGTTATGATGTTCTTGTATGGTTTGGGTGAACAACAGCAGCAGTTGGAATGATATGATGAACATTTCACTTTTGAGTCGATTTAATTTGATTTTTGGTTAATATTCTTGATGATGAGTAGTTTTTGTTTGATTTTGTTGAGAATCAACAGTCGGGCAATGTTCTTGTGTTTGTCGGACAGAAGAACATCAGCGGTTGATAAAGTTTCTTGCATTTTTAGTATGTATATTTATTAGAAGTATAAAACTTTCTAATAAATAGCTCAATCACCAGTTCAATCGAATTTCGTTCAAGATCTGCACTGATTTTGATACGAATTCAAGAGCCAAGGCTCTGATATCAATTGACTGGGTCTGAGATTGAGAATCTCAGTTGATGTAACTTCAACAAGGATCGAATATGATGATTGAGTCAATGATTAAGTAGCAGAAATACAGAATCAAAGAACGTGAAATGCTAAAATACTCATAAATGCTTTGTAAATTATGTTGGTAAACAAGTTACAGTGGGTGCTAGGGTTTTCAGCAAAATACAATAACTTGACACCTCTGAAACATATGGCAAAATAAACTTGTGTGAAACTGCTAAGAAACTTCTCAGATTCTTACACAATTAGGGTATTCTATTCTATTTATAGGATGACATAATGTCTTTTACAAAATGACTAAACTACCCTAACAACTATACATCAGAATACTAGTATAAGTACAAAAAGTAATCATCATTTGTGTATGTTCATCCGTATTAACTAATGTGAATGCCTTGATCTTCATCAGCATTTTTTCTCTTGATTTTCAGCATTAAGTATTTTTATCAACATTGACTAATTCGGATGAACAAATACTTATGCATATTTGTTTATGCATATCCGTACTAGTAAATGCGGATAAACAATACTTGGTCGTATTTGTTCTGGGTATCCGCATTAGTAAATACAGATGATCAAATACTTTTAAGCATGTGTTCTTTGGTCATCCGCATATATTAATGCAGATAGCCGACGCTTGGCTTTGTTCTTCTGTATCTTCACCAGCATATCTTCTTGGACTTGTGGGAGTTTCAAACAGAGCAACCATCAACCACCTCTTGAATTGGCATGTATGATCCTTTCAGGGTCCAACACACTATAATGTCTTTTGATACCCTTTTCATCACAAAATGCATCAAGGATTTGGTTCTTGAATTCAGTTCCTTGATCATATCTTATGGTTTTAACCTCATGATCACATTGATTCTCAATTTTCAGAATGAAGTTCCTCAAAATCTCAAAAGTCTCATCCTTAGTTCTAAGGAAGAAGACTATGATCACCAAACGATAAGAGATCCTTCCTTGACTCATTACACTGGTGGGGCCAAAGAGATCCATATGTAATAAGTGTAGTGGTGTAGTGATGGAGTTCATTTCCTTTCGCTTGTGAGACACTTTGTGTTGCTTTCCTTTCATACATGCAACATAATGGTCATCACTTGTAAACTCTATCTTTGGAGTTCCAGTTACCAAATCATTCTTAATTAATTTATTCATGTTTTTAAAGATTACATGGCATATTCTTTTATGCCAAAAGATAGACTCATCACTAATTTCTTTAGATAGAAAGTAAGAAACTTCCCTTGAATCGGATGTTTCCTATCTTGTACATGTTCCCTTTCTTGGAGGCTCTGAGTAGGATGTGCGCTTGAGAAATGACCACACCGGGCTTAAGAACAATGCACTCATGCTTAATAAATAGCATGTTATGTCTCTGATCACAAAATTAGGATACACTTAGTAAATTATACCTAAGCTTCTTAAAAAAGTTTGCCTTATCTATACTAAGCTTACCAGTTATGATGTTGTCCCTTTTAGTAATGTAACCACCTGAATCTCCTCCAAAAGCAACTGTCCCTTTGTCAATTTTCTCAAAGTTTTGAAGTAAATATCCATTGCCTGTCATGTGCCTGGAACAACCACTATCAACGATCCATACATTTCCTTTGGTCTTTAGCTGTCCATGCTAAAAAAACGATTTGTTACATTTGGAAACCCAAACCTTATTGGTCTTGGGATTGTCAAAGTGAATTGAAGACAATGCTATAGTAATTGATCCTATATGCAGGCTTTGAGGATCATTTGTTGTTGTGGATGAAGAACTTTCAGTCACATGGTCTTCCTTTGTCTTCCACACCATCTTTGGAAGACTAGACTTGACCTTCAACACTTTGAAAGTTTTAAAGAATGGACATTCGGAAGAGTTTGCATCCACTGCAGCAGACTTCAGTACTTCGAAAGCATTCCTTTCTTTCGACACCAAATTTTCTTCCGAATGCAAGTTTTCATTTGTCTTCTTTTTCACTTTGGAGCTGCCGAATGGAAAAGATTTTCCTTCTGAAGCTATCTTCTTCTTTCTTCTTCTTAGAAGTTTCTTCTTGATCATGTGGATAGTACTTTTGGGATCATAGATAAAATCCTTAGTAAGATGAGAAGTAGTACCACACATGACGCATTCAACTAGCTTCCTTCTCAGAGTCTTCTTTTGAGTAGAAGGATGAGTTTGATCCCTTTCCACTTCTATGTTCATCCTCATAGATGATGTAACGGGCTTTTTAATGTGAGGCTTGCTCTTGGAACTAGATGGTTCAGGCTGTACAGTAGTGGTGCATAGCTGATCAGCCTTTGTTTCTTCACAGGAATAAGTTGAACATGAACTAGGACTCCTGGTACTCAAGTGCATAGTTAAGTATTCAGTCTTTACCACTTCATATCCTGTAGATGTAAAGACTTATTTCTTCTTAGAGTTGATGGTGGTCCTGGTCTCTTGAGCCTTCTTTAACTTTCTCTGCCCTGCTCTAATCAAGTTCTTCCTCTTAGTCATCCCTGGTTCTTTCATCTCCTCAAGAGAATAGTGACACTTCTTAGTATGCTCTTCTTCACTCACTTTTGATCCACCTTCACTATTTTTTCTTCATCTTCATCCACTTCTTGAATGGGTTCTATAAGGTGAAGCTCATCTTAACAAGTTCCACATCTTGAATATCTTACAAATAGTAGAGCGTGTTGAGTAGCTATCTTAGTAGATCCCGGTCCCTGCTTATTCTTATAACAAACCTTTGCATGCAAGGAGTATATAATGTTCTTGAAGGTCTCTTCTTTTAGAACACATTTTTCTTCCCTTGCTTTGCTGATCACAAGCTCAGCCTTGCATTCAGTTAACTTGGTAATGAGATCTTTGATTTGAGTCTTGTAGTTTATGTGTTCATGCTTAAGAGTTGAAATGGTTTTATCTAGATATTCTATTTAAGTTTATAACCATTTTCAACTCTTTTAAAATTAGCTTTTAAGATATACAAGGACTCAAGGTCAGAACTCATTTCCAAGTAATAGGACATGTATTTATTAACTTTTGTAACACATTCAAGAGTACAAACATATTCGAATACCTTGGCTTCTTCATAATCAGCCATCAGTGCTTAGTTTAGAGAAGCATCTTCAACCTGAAAGCTCCAGTCAAAGCCTTCTTCTTCAACAGCAACTGCAGCTTGCTGCTTGGGCTTATCATTGTGTGGAGCTCCATCAGTGAAGTTTGGTCTGGATTGTGCTTGGCCACCATTTGTCCTTGTTGCCTTGCACTCCCTAGCAAGATGTCCCATTTGATTACAGTTGTAATACTTCATCTTGCTTTTATACAGTCCAAACTTTTCACTAGTTGCATTGCTAAAAAAATTCTACCTCTCTTCTTGTAGAACTTCTTGGCCCTGTGAGTGAGAAGAGCCATCTGTTGGACTATCTCCATGTATCCAAAATCATATAGATGGATGCAGTCCAAATCTTCAAGAGTGAAGAAAGAGTTACCACTGCTTTCATCAACAGACATAAATGCTTGTGAAGAGCCTATCTCTTGGAATGTGCTTCTTTGGATGTAACTCTCCCTTGGTGTCTCTAGGAAGGTGATAAAAGGACCCTTTTGTGAGTTTTTCAGGGTAGCAGATGAGATGATGCTATGGTTCTCTGTATTTCCTTTCAACCACATGAAGGGTTGATGTAACACCCGAAATTTTTGATTAGGCAAAGAAAAATAATAAGAAGAAAAGAAAAAAGAAAGTAACTTGGAAGGAAAGGAAAAGGAAACAAAAGTGGAAGGGGGTATTGTGTAAAAAGTACAAGAAAAGATAAATATCTGATATACATAGGGATGGCTGCTCACACTTTTCTCACAACCCCAAATCTTCGAGTATTCTAAAGAGAGAAAGAGCAGACCACGGGAATTTGAAGGAAGACCAAGAAGAAGAAGAGGGCTGATTTGAGGTAAAGGTCTCACGGCGACGGGTTTTGAAGAAGCCATACCAAGCAACACAAGGTGATTTCTAAGACCCCTCTTTTACGCATTTTTGAACGATTTTAGGGCTGGAACACATCGACAAACTGTTTTCGAGGTTTGGTGCTTAATCCGTATATGTATGTACGTGTATATGTGTATATGGTCCGTTAGGGCTGCTATGCCCACTATATGTAAAATTTCTAGGACAGATATATATGGATTACAGCATGATTGTTCATATGTATACTGTTGATGTATGTTCTAGAATGATATGCATGATGTTTAGCTGTTTCTAAGTGGATAATATGATAAATCTGTGCTTAGAGTATGTTAAAATGATGAATGAGTTATGGAAAAAGGGCACAGGTTAAGTTACAGGTCACCTTGGTCAGCCGCATTAACCAAAGCGGAGGGTTAAGAAAATGCGGTCAAGGCATTGTTCTCACCCGCATTGTCCTAATGTGGACAAATCAGGAAAAATGGCCAAGGCATCTCTGCCACATTGACCAATGCGGACGGCTGAAAGAAATGCGACTAAGGCATTTCACTGCCGCATTGACCAATGCGGACGGCTGAAAGAAATGCGACTAAGGCATTTCACTGCCGCATTGACTAATGCGGACCAGTCCGGAAATACGGCTAAGGAATTTCTCAGCCGCATTGACCAATGCGGGTAGATAGTAAATGCGGCTAAGGCATTCCTCAGCCGCATTGACTAATGTGAATGTTCAAGGAAATGCGGATGAACCAACATGGGAAATGCGGATAAAAGCTTAGAAAGATCTGATTAATTTGGGGAAAACGAGTAACATAGGCATGATGATGATGATGA
>BJCO01643173.1:0-13740 GCA_018326465.1 Flaveria floridana | reverse complement strand
GTACTTTCAACTTGTAGAGTGATTCCAAGGTAGTAACCAGCTGTTTGAATGAGTCAAAAGTTTCTGATTTGGCTTTCAGAAACATCACCCAAGAGAACCTTGAGTAATCATCTGTTACTACAAAGCAATACCTGTCACCAGCAATGCTCTGTGTACTGACAGGACCAAACAGATCCATGTGTAAAAGCTCAAGTGGAAGATCAATTGAATGAACTTTCTTGGACTGGTGAGCTTTCTTGGTTTGTTTCCCTTTCTTACACGCCACTCAAAAATCAGGAATTTGGAAGTTTTTTACAGTTACTCCATTTACCAAATCATTCTATATCAAACGATTCATCTTCCTCGGATTAATGTGTCCCATTCTCCTATGCCAGGAGATTGACTCTTTCTTAGTTGCCTTTGACAAGAAGCATTGAGCCGTGTGATCAGTTATGGATGCTTTTGATAGATCCAAGACATACAAATCGTTGTATCTTGAAGCTGACATAAGAACTTTATCCTCCTCAATCACATAGTCCTTTTTCAACACGTAGCACTTCTTTCTGTCGAATACAACCTTAAATCCTTTGTCACAGATCTGGGAAATAGAAAGTAAGTTGTTCTGTAGTTGCTGAACGTAGTTGACCTTGTCCAACTTAACTTTCTCATTTCCTACTTCGCCTTGTGCTGTTATGTAACCTCCTTTGTTCCCAGCAAATGAATCATGTCCCCCTTTAATTTGTCTGACGTTGAAAAGGAGAGACGAGTTCCCTGTCATGTGCCCGGACCCCCCACTATCAATAATCCATGTATTTGTGATAGCACTATAGCGGACACCCTGCACATTCAAAGAAACTTATCAGTCCAGATTTGGGACCAAAGCCTTAACTGGCTTAGGTGTCCTGGAGGAATCACACATCATAAACTCAACCCATTGACCTTCAGAAGATGAGGGCATATCTTTCTTCTTAATTTCCTCACTATTAGACAAATAACTTGACTTTTCTTTCCATAAGCCAGTTTTGTGTAAGGCCTGTTTGTAATAGACAGACGACTGGCTTATTGTTTGAACTTTAGGCTCACTAATACTCTTTGGTGGAGTAGTAGATCTCCTTTGAGTAAAACTTTGTTTGGTATCATTATTTTCAATTTTCTTTTTGGGAGTCTGATAGTAAGGACAATTTGAAGAGATATGTCCTTGTGTTCCACAACTGTAGCAAGATCTTACTTCTATAGATTGAGGAAAATATTTATGAGGGTTTAAGTTTTGCATAGATGTGACCTTTGTCTGTTTGGGTTTAATAACTTCCTTCTTAGATGTTTCAGCCTGATTAACAAAATTAATTATTTTAACATTTTGTACATCTTTAACTTGCACTTTATTTGGACTTTGATGAGTAACACGTTTATGGTTAACTGGTTTGATCAGTCTTGAGTCTGAAGTAGACGTATGTAATCCTGACCTTACATTAACTCTTTTAATTTCATCATCCAAACAATCAACCGGCATTTTACCATTAGATTTTAAAGCAGTCTCCTTCTGTTTAGTGATCTTTTGTACATGTTTGACTGTGCAATCAGGATCACTAACCAGAGGAGTGGAGACCACATGATCCTTTACTGGGTTGTCATTTACAGGTCTACACTTTGTATTTAAAAGGATTTCACGTGGTGGTGCAACTGCCGTGCACCCCAGACCTTCCCCATTGTTTCGTTCTTTCACTAAGTTTTGAACTATGTGAGAAGAACTAGCCCAACTAGGCAGTTTTTGTTTTAATGAATTTACCTCGACTTCCAAAACTACCTTTTCTTTTTGGTCTCTTGTATAGAATTTAGATAAAACTTTATAACATTTGATTGATTTAATGCAACAACCTCGGTTTCCCTTAGTTGTTTTCCCAAAAGTTCTATCCTTTTTTTTAAAACTACACTCATTTTGTTTTAAAAGACGATTAGCCTCAGTGCATAGTTGTAAATCATTTACTAAGTTATCATTGTGTTCTGATAACCTAGCAAATTTCAAGTCAATGATTTCTCTATACTTATCACAGTCACGACAATCATGTTTATCAAATAATTGCTCTATAGAACTTACCTGTGATGAATCGGTTGAGTTAGTCATCAAAGTAGAATCAGATCCTTTTGTGACAGGAGATTCTGTACTTGTTACTCTAAGATCTTCTTCAACCAGGTGATTTACCACGTTCGCAGCTTCTTCAACATCCGACATTGCTTGCTCAGCTGCACCCTTCCTTTCACTAGCAGATTCATCATCTACTGCTTCAACAAAGGCAATACTTAATTCTCCGGGAGAAACAAACCTGAAGGACCAGTCTTGTCCTTCATCATCTTGAGCTGTAAGAGCCTTTGTATCTTTGCTTGAAGAAGCAGTTCCAATTTGTTCCTTGTCTTGATGGGTGAAGGTTGAAAATGGGTTTCCATTACTTCATTTCTTGGGCTTTACACATTCACATTTAAAATGCCCCTTCTCACCATAGTTGAAGCATGTTACCTTGGTTTTGTCAAAACCAAACATCGTGTCCTTTGTGTCTACTAGGTTCTGTCCCGTCTTCTTGACAAACTTTTTAGCTCTTCTAACTGCACTTGCCAAGGCCCACATAATATCCATTCTTTCTAGCTCATTTTTATCAACTTGCTCGTAGTCTTCATCTACAAGGTGAGAATTTCCAATCTTCCCGGCAACTAAACCATCATAGGATTGGACAACCGCTGCTAGAAGATCCATGTGCTCCTTTGTAACTTCCACAGTGATATTACCGAGATTCTCGGTCTTCAACTTTGTTGAATTGGCTTCATGCACTATATATTGAGTAGGAGATAACCCTGATGAATCTGGTGCTGAAGCTGTGGATGAGGCAGTAGCAGATGAATTGGACACATAAGCTGTTTGTAGAGGTGCTCCTGAAACAGTTGGAGATGAAACTGAGTTGTAGAGTGAAGGATTCTGAACATAGGATCCTTTCTTTGACTTGTACTTCATCCTCAGCTCTTCTTCTCTGAACTTCAAGATGAAGTCATTTATGTCCAACGTTGCAAAATGTCATTCTGTTTGAGATTGGACACAAATGAGTCCCTTTTCTCAGGTAACCCATCAGCAAAACTTGAAACTTTATCTTCCATTGATGTGGTTACACTGTGAGTGTGCAGTTCACTCATGAGATGATAGAACCTGTCAATTATGTCATCCAGGCTCTCATTCCCAATTGATGAGAAAATTTCAAACTCCTTCTTGAGATCCTTAGCCTTCAGTGCCTTTAACATTGCATTGCCTTCATACCTCTTTTCCAAGGCCTCCTATAGATCCTTAGACTGCTTATTCTCAGAGAATTGATGAAATATGTCTTTAGGTATTGACTGAGTCAGCAGGGCATAAGCTTTCTTTTCAGCATTATGTAAAGTCTTTTGTGATTCACTCATTCCCCCCAAAGTAAGTTTTACCCCATTAAAACTGACTGGTACCACGTAACCAGTCTCAATAGAAGTCCAAAGATTGGGATCAACTCCATTTACATAAATCTCGAATGGTTGTTTCCATTGTGGATAATCATCTAATGTAATAAGCTTCGGTGGTTTATCGTGATTTCCTATCTCATTTTCCAGAAGCAGAAGGTTCTGGATCTGTGAGTCCTTCCCGGCAGTAAATGCAGCAAAACTGATCTTTCATTTGTATAAGCTAGAGACTTGGAGAACAGAACAATTTCAATCGTACGAATGGACTATACTGATGGTTCACTCATGCGAATGAAGGGTGCGAATGAATTCAATCGTGCGATTGGATTCAGTCGTGCGTATGAACTAGACGAATGGACTCAAATGACTGGAACTGTTCAGTCGTGCGAATGAAGGATGCGACTGAGTTCAGTCATGCGAATGGAGTGTATGAATGAGTTCAATCGTATGAATGAGCTATTCGTGCTGTTTTGTCAAAATCGATGGTTTTGACACTTGGACACAAAAACGTGATTTTTCAAGAACCCTAATCTGCTGTATAGTGAACAATCGAAACTTTAAGGTGAGAACACTTTGAAAACACCTGTTGACTTAAAAAATTAACTCTTTTGAATGAAAACGTTAAGTTTAACACCAAAAACTAATCGAATCACACGCAAAATCAAGAGCCAAAGCTCTGATACCACTTGTTAGGACCGTGTACGTACAGAGTACTAACTTATAATGCATGAAACCAGATCAAATAGTGCGGAATCCTATTTGATTGGCGATTCAATCAGTGAGAACGTTACTTTGATCGATATTAGAATAGACTATACGTTGAGAATGAGTAGAAATCGTTCAAGAATGAACTTTGAAGTTGGAATGATGAACAGGGACGCTCTAGACGGCTAGGGTATGTAAGTATTCGAAGTGTTTTCTAATTCTCTTTGTTTTTCAACAAATTAAGTGGTATTTATAAGTTTGTAGTTTACATTCATATGACTGAACCATTAGCACGGTTCAGTTGTGCGACTGAATCATGCGATTGAGGCATACGCACGACTGAAGGTTCAGTCGTGTGACTGAGTCAGTCTTATGTTTCAATCGTATGACTGATCCAGTCTCTTGGTTCAGTCGTGTGACTGGTCCATAAGCATGATGAATTCATGCGTATGGTCCATTAGCATGGGCCATTAGCATGAACTATCAAATAACATCAAACCTATATAGTTAGTTCATACATGTGCATCACATTCAATATAATGATATCATGATATAATCAAAATATAAATCAAACATCACAATACACTTTATATCATTCATTCAGACCATTACATCAATTACACATGTGTAAGACATGAAAGTCTTTTACATTCAAGCTCATAAACTAGGTACATTAACATGTATCAATAAAAACGTCATACCATAAATACGTAATCTAATCCAAAGTAGAAATCTTGCAATTTAGAAACAAGGAAACACAAGTACCAAAACAATCCCAAGTAGAAATCTTGCAAATTACAATTCAACAAAACAAACAAGTCCAAACAAGTCCAAAAAGTCCTATGAAATGTCTATTGCTTCTAAAGGAGCGGTCTTGCCTAAAATCAACAGCCAAACACCTAAGCCCCACTACCAGAAAAGACATGCTCTAAAAAGTCAACATACGTTGGTGAGTTCACAGGTTTAAAAGTACAAATAATTTGTTGTGTATAACATGTACATAAAGTTGTATGTGAGTAAGCGTACATAGCAGTCAAGATTTCATCTCAATTTTAAAGTTAGTCCCAGTCCAATTAACCGGATTATATTCACCCAAGGGCATGCCTAAGCCAAGTCAGTCTCAACTAGTATACCGATGACATGGGTGGGGGTATTAGCCCGTTAGTACTAACAATACCTCTCCATGATGACCAAGCACAATAGAAAGCCCAATAACAAGCACAAGAATAAGCACAAGGACAAGCACAAGCATAAGAACAAGCACAAGCACAAAGACAAGTACACACTCATGAATGAACATCTAGACTCAAACCATGACCTAGACCACATACAATGTTCCAAAATAATTTTTAAGACATGGCATAGTCCAAAACCATGAGCATGTTTTTCCCAAAGCAAAATATATTAAAAGGGGCCGTGAAACTCATCTCGAGCAAAGTCCCAAAGTCCATAGTAAGATTGTTAAATCACTATAAGTAAGTTTATTAGTAAGGCTGATGCAACCCAAACACTTAAAGTCGTTCCTGCATGCATGCACAAGTATACTGAAGTGGAATGCTTTAGAAGTTTCACACTGCCTTAGAAATTATTCAAAGTGTGAAATCATCCGAAGCCAAGACCAATATCTTCCGAAGACAAAAGATGAAGTCTTCCGAAGCTTCAAGGACAAAGTCTTCTAAAGCCAACCATCGAAGACAGATTTCTTCTGAAGACTTTTATACTACATGCTTTATCTGATGTACTTTAAAGCCGAACCAATTTCCACTACCAGTCTGATAAGCCACCAACCTTTCATGAGTTGGTGAAAAGGTCCATGCTTTTGGTAAACTGTACATTGAGGTCTTGAGTCTGTAACTTTCCACTTTATGTACTTTATTCTTTTTGTAATATATTAGGATGTGAGCTATGGCAGTTCATAGTCACTAGCAAAAGGCAATCTGCCTTTTGACTCTACATGGATTTTGTTGTCTAGTTCATGTATCCAGCTGGCCTTCAAAGTATGGTCGGCTGTAGGTTATAGTATAAGTATTTTCTAGTCCTTGTAACCTAGAAAGTTTGAGTAGAACTTTGTAAAATATTTTGTAAGGAACTAGAAGATCAATATACATCAACCTTAAAAACCAACTACTTGTGTGTTGTTCTAGTTTCTGTTTCATTTACATTTTGTGTTTCTTAGCTCTCTAAACTCAGTTTACCAGTTCCACATTTGAATTGTCAAGTGTTGTCACACACTCTCCTTTTTGTGTTGTTTTGTTGTAAAAGTGCATAAACCCTTCACCCGGTCCTGCAATTGGTATCAGAGCTTCTCAGGCTCTTGATATAAGATCTCACTATCTTAAGATCCCTCACCCATACAAAAATACTTAACCCTTCAAATGACAGCTATCTCTAAAGCCGATATGGAAACTGGAACCATGACAAAGTCCCCACTATTTACCCTTGATGACTTTGACACTTGGTGCCGAAGAATGGAAGGTTTTATCAAGTGTCAAGATTCAGGAATGTGGGAATCTATTATCTCTGGACCTTACATACCAAAAACTCATTTAGCTATTGTTGGATGTGGTATGATCCCCAAGGATGTGGCTGACTACTTAGAAGAAGATAGAAAGAGAGTAGAAATTAATCAAAAAGCCATGACAGCCCTTCGGACTGCTCTTCCAGACTCTGTATACAGAGGTTTCAAGAAATGCAAAATAGTTAAGAAGCTGTGGGATGCATTGAAACTAATGTATGAGGGTTCTTCTGAAGCCAAGAAGAACAAGAAGGATCTCCTGAAGCAGCAGTTTGAAAATTTCACCTTCAAAACAGGTGAGACCATGACTCAACAATACTTCAGGTATGTTGAGATTGTTGATACCCTAGTGGATGTTAGAGTAACTCTTAAGAGCAGGGACATTGTAAGGTAGTTTATGTACTCTCTTCCTAGGCAATGGACATATTATTGTGTTGTAATCAAGAGACCTGAGAACCTTAAGACTCTCACTCTTACAGAGTTGTATGGCATTCTCAGTGGATACCAGATGGAGATGAACATGCAAGGTTCATCTGGTAACTCCAGCAATCAAATGGGTTCATCCCTTCATGTGACTGAAAGGGATAGCATAGAACCGCAACATCATCTCATACGCTACCCTGACATCTCACAAAAGGGTCCTCTCATCTCCTTCCCGAAGACACCAAGGGAGAACTATAATCAAGGAAGCCCATTCCAAGAGACAAGTTCTTCTCAAGTCTTTGTGTCTTCTGATGAAAGTTGTGGCAGCTTCCTATTCACCCTTGAAGACCTGGACTGTATCCATCCAGATGACCTGGAGTACATGGAGATAGTCCAATAAATGGCTCTTCTGACTCAAAGAGCCAAGAGGTTCTACAAGAGGATAAGAAGGAAGTTTCCCAGCAATACAGCCGGTGGAAAGTTTGGACTGGATAAAAGCAAAGTTAAGTGTTACAACTGTAACTTGATGGGTCACTTTGCTAGGGAGTGCAAGGCATAAAGAACAAATGGTGGACAGGCACAATCTAGACCAAACTACACTGATAAAGCTACCCAGAATGAGAAGCCAAAGCAGCAAGCTGCAGTTGCTGTTGAAGAAGGTGGCTTTAACTGGAGCTATCAGGTGGAAGATGCATCTCCAAACCAAGCATTGATGGCTGACCATGATGAAACCAAGGTATTAGAACATCTTTGCACTCCTGAATGTATTGCTAAAGTCAGCAGATACAAGTCCTATAACTTAGAGATGAGATCTGATCTTGAGTCCTTGAACATCCTAAAATCTAATTTTAGAAAGACTGAAAATGATTATAAGTTAAAGATAGAGGGCTTAGAGAAAACCATTTCAGTGTTAAAACATGAGCATACAAATTACAGGACTCAGATCAAGGATCTCATAACTATGTTAACTGAATGCCAGGCTGAGCTTGTGATCAGCAAAGCCAGGGTAGAAAAATGTGTTCTTGAAGAAGTGACATTCAAGAACATCATATCCTCATCCTTTCATGCAAAAGTTTGCTATCAAAATAGGCAGGGACTAGGATCTAGTGAGATAGCTCCTCCACACATAACCTTGTTTGTAAGATCACCTAGGTGTGGAACTTGTGAAGATGAGCTTCCTCACATAGACCCCTTGAGTGAAGAGGATGAAGAAGTGGTATTGAAGAATTCCTCTGAGAAGAGTGAAGAGGAGGATTCTAAGAAGGGACACTATCCTTTTGAGGAGAGAAGGAAGCCTGAGATGACCAAGTCTATGAGGAAGAACTTGATCAGAAAGAGCAAGAGAAAGGCCAGGAGGGCTCAAGAGATCAAGGCCACATTCAACTATAAGCAGAAACAAGTCTTTATTTCTGCAGGATTTGACATGGTTAAGACTGAAGACATAAACCTCAACTCTTTTACCAAGAGTTCTGGTTCATGTTCAAATCATCTCAGCATCAAGAAGAAGGCTGATCCGTTGTGTACCACTGCTACACAGCCTGAACCATCCAACTCCAAGAACAGTCCTGAACCTAAGGAGACTGTCTTAGTATCAGCAAAGATGAAGTTGGAGAAGGGAAGTGATCAAAGTTAGCCATGTTCACAGAAGATAACTCTTGGGAAGAAAAAGATAAGTTGTGTCATGTGTGAACGTACCTCTCATCTTGCTATGGATTGTCCATACAGTCCAAAGAGTACTCTTCATGTGACCAAGAAGGAGACTGCCAAGAGATCTAAGAAGAACTCAGCTTCGGAAGGAAATCTGTTTCCTTCGGAAGCACCAAAGGAAAGAAGAAGGCAAGTGGAAAATTGCCTTTGGAAGAAGATTTGGTCTCGGAAGAAAGGAATACTTTCGAAGCACTGAAGTCTGCTGCAGTGTTAGCAAGATCTTCTGGAGGTTCAATCATCAGAACTTCCGAAGTCTTAAAAGCTTCCGAAGTGTTAAAGGTCAGGTCCAAACTTCCAAAGGTGGTGTGGAAGTCAAGGAAAGACCAAGTGACTGAAAGTTCTCCATCAACAACAGCAAGAGATCCTCAGAGCATAACTATAGGATCTATTACTATGTCATTACCTTCTACTTCCTTTGATAAGCCCAAGACCAATAACGCTTGGCTTTCCAAATGTAACTAATCATTTTGTTTCTGCAGGAATAACTCAAGACAAACAAAAATGTTTAGATCATTGATAGTGGTTGTTATAGGCACATGACAGGCAATAGGTCACTACCCTAGAACTTTGAAAGGATTGATGGAGGACTAATTGCTTTTGGAGGAGTTGAAGGAAGTTATATTTCTGGAAGGGGCAAGGTCACAAATGGTGATCCTGATGCAAGATTTGAGCTAAGAAGACCTTCAAGTTACACATCTTTAGCTCCAGTTATAACTACTTTAGCAAATGTAGTTTCTATTAGCAAAGCAATGACAAAATTAGCTGATACATCTGAGATGCCTTCAAGTTCCAGCTCAGAGGCTCAACAGACTAACAAAGAAAATTCAAATGCAGAAGAAGATGATGATGGTGGTGACAGTGATCAAGAATTTTTTGATGCTGATAACCACTCCATAGATGAACATATCAATGATGTCAGACACTTATTGGATCAAGTTTCTCTTGATAAGTGTGTTGAAGTAGTGGAAAGAGCATCTATGCTAGATATAAATTAATCTAATTTAGATCTCCCTCAGCAACTTGTTGTGATCCCTCAGCTAAGGATCCATAAGTCTCATCCTACCATAAACATCATTGGAGATGTTGACACCAAGGTAAGAACAAGAGGACAAACCCATGGAGCAAATATTTGTCTTCACTCTTGTTTCTTGTCCCAGATAGATCCCAAGAAAGTTAATGAGGCTCTGAAGGATGGAAGTTGGATTGAAGCCATGCAAGAGTATCTACTTCAATTCAAGAGACAGAAGGTTTGGAACCTATGCTCTCCTCCTCATGGGAAGACTACTATAGGAACCAAATGGGTATTTAGGAATAAGAAAGATGATAGAGGTATTGTTATCAAAAACAAGGCTAGACTGGTTGTTCAAGGATACACATAAGAAGAAGGAATTGACTAGACTGATGTCTTTGCTCCTGTAGCAAGACTAGAAGTTGTTAGGATATTCTTGGCATTTACTGCATCCAAGAACTTCAACGTCTATCAACTTGATGTCAAGTGTGCTTTTCTGTATGGGGTGATTCATGAAGAGGTGTATGTCAAACAACCACCTGGTTTTGCAGATCCTGATCATCCTGATTATGTCTGCAACCTTGATGAGGCTCTGTATGGGCTACACCAAGCACCAAGAAAGTGGTATGAGACTCTATCTCAGTATCTCTGCAAGCATGGATACAGAAGGGGTACTATAGATGGAACTCTCTTCATCAAAGGACAGGGAAATGACTTACTGCTAGTTCAAGTGTATGTAGATGCAATCATCTTTGGTTCAACTAATCCAAGGCTCTGCAAAGAGTTTGAGAAGCTGATGAAAGACAGATTTGAAATGAGTGCCATGGGGGAACTCAGTTTCTTTCTGGGAATTCAAGTGAAGCAAGTTGAAGATGGAATTTTCACAAGTCAGTCAAATTATGTTCAGGACATACTCAAAAGATTCAACATGACTGATTGTAAGATTGCTAAGAAACCCATAGCAAGAAATCACTCCCTTGGGCCTGATCTTAAGGGGGAGCATATGGATGAACACCTTTATAGGGCTATGATTGGGTCTCTTATGTATCTTACAGCTAGCAGTCTTGATATCATGTTTGCCAGATGTATTTGTGCAAGATATCAAACCAACCCTAAGATGTCTCACCTCATCACTGTCAAGAGAATTCTAAGATACCTCAAAGGTGCTTCAACACTTGGTCTTTGGTATCCCAAGAATTCTGACTTCAATCTGTATGCATATACAAATAGTAATTATGGTGATTGTAATATGACTGCAAAGTCTACATCTGGGGGATGTCAGTTCCTTGGTGGAAGGGTTTTCTCATAGTAATGCAAGAAACAATCATGTGTCTCTGCATCAACTGCTGAAGCTAAATACATTACTGCTGAAAGCTGATGTGCTCAAGTGCTTTGGATTCAGAATCAGATGCTTGACTATGGTTTCAACTTCAAGGAGACTCCCATTCACATTGACAACAACAGTGCTATCTTTATCATAGAGAATCCTGGGCAGCACTCAAGGACAAAACACATAAACATAATGTATCATTTAATTAGAGATAACTTTGAAAAGGGATTAATTAAACTAGTTAAAGTTAACACAAATGAACAATATGTTGATCTATTCATAAAAGCCTTTGATGAACATAGATTAAGTATCTTATATCAGCTATTGGGATGATTAACTTTGAGTAGCTTTTCTTGTCTATCACCTTTATAAGCTCATGTTTTCTATGGATAAAAACTTTTTTAAGGGTTTTTCTTAGATTTTTTACAAATCTTGATCCTTTGGAAGATATGATTTTATCTTCGGAAGAAAATATACCTTCAAAACAAATAACTGTCTAAGTGAAATTTGCCTTCGGAAGAAATTTTTGAAATATCTTCCGAAGCTTAAAACTCTCTTAGGCACTTATATGTTTTTAAGGACCATTTTTCTTTCGAAGGATATTAACTCTCGGAACCTTTGTTTTGTGGAACAAAGCATCCAAATTTAAAATTCTCTTCCAAAGCAAATTTGTGAAAACTCTTTGTGAAATTCTTCCGAAGTCATTTTGGCTTTGGAGGCTTTTTCATTAAAACTTCCGAAGACAATTTACCTTCGAAAGATTTTCGAATTCCAAGAAAACAACTTTTTGAGCAAAAAGCAAACTACTTTTTTAGAGGTAGGACCGACTTCCGGATTTCAAAGTTTATCCTCTTTCATTAACTTTGTCTCAAATCCTTTTCACACATAAACCCTTTCGGTTCCCCCCTCTTTTTATCATCTTCATCTTCTCTCCAAACCTAAATTCTAGATTTCTCTCTGAAACCGTCTTCGTTCATCCTTCCTTCACCTTCAAGCTTACTCAAAATGGCCAACCTTAACAGACGAAATGAGCCAGATTTTTCTATGCAGTTACACAGGCAACACAATCAGGTTGCACATTTAAACTCTGAGAAAGATCCCTATTTCTCAGAGGTATGCCAATTCTTGGCTTTATCTAACTACTTCACCTCCCTGACCATTGATCCTCCTCTCTATGAGGATCATTTGCTTGATTTCTAGAAGACCTGCCAAGAGGTCATTATGGATGGGGAGAAGGCACTGTCTACCACAGTGCAGGGGAGAACAGTCTTCATCACTCCGACCATCATCAACACTCATCTTCAGCTAGATGATGAAGAAGGTGAGGTGTTCTTCCCAAAGGAAGCCGTAAATCATTTTTTGAGTAGATGGGCTATGAAGGAGATTTCTCTATATGGACTTTCAAGAAAGGGAAGGTCTCATCTAAGTGGAAGTACCTACTTCATGTGGTCATCCATAGCTTGTCCAACAAGCATGGAGGATGGGACTAGATTCCTGAAGATCTCTCCTTCATAGTAAATGTAATGGTTCAAGGGGTCAAGTTCAGGTATTCTCAACTTGTCTATACAAATTTGATAGAAAACTTAGACTCCTTAAAGTATTACATGTTTCCTAGATATGTTCAATACATTCTTAATTCTGAACTGGGCTCACAATTGAGGGAAACAGGTAATATTCTTAAATTGGGACAGATGAAGCCTGACATCTTTAAAATCTTGAAAAAGCAAATTGTTGGCTTCTCAGGGGTAGAAATAGCCCTTGTCCTAAAAATGTTAGAGCTCATTGCTCAAGGTGACAACCTAGCAACATAAGCTAGTGTTGAACCCACACCTTGTACATCCCAACCACCAAAACAGCCACAAATCACCCTCACCTACCACAGAAAACACAAATGAACCCCTGCACAAGCTATTGAGTCTGTGCAGGACCCTATATACTCATGTATACAGAAGGAAGTGGACACTGGAGCTCCCACTTCCTCTGAGGAGCAAACCACTCCCATCACTTCAAGAATCAGTGTTGAGGTTCCTCATGCTCAGCCTGATGAGCTCATAAGCCCAACAGCTTTAAGCCTTCACTCTAAGTCTCAACACTCAAGTGAACAACCTTCAGGGGACAACTACCATCCCCAGTCTTTAGATTTAAACCAACCAATTCCCAACCTTGACTTCTATACTAATGAGGACTTAGATGCCAGTGAGTACCATGAGTCGTCCTACTACACCACTCCTCAAAGGGAGATGAGTGCTCCTGAGTCACCTAGGTCTAGCCCATATCAGTCACCTACCACTGAGGTGGATACTTCTGAACATGTTCAGGAGATCCATATGGAAGAGGTTCTCACTTCAGTAAGTGATTACATCATTCAGACCTCAACCATGGCAACTCAGCCCATTAGCACATCAACTGAAGCTATCACTAAGCAGAGGAAATCCAGCAGCCAAGAACACCATGCTGGTGATGAGGAAGAGGACCTTGGTCCAATTCTCTCATCCCCCAGTGATTCTTCTGATGAAGATGAGGGGAATCTAAGACTAAAGGTGCAAAAACTATCAAAAACATGCACCTATTTAGTCTCCAAGGTTAGTCATCTTGAATCTC
>BJCO01642937.1:0-11289 GCA_018326465.1 Flaveria floridana | reverse complement strand
AAGATAGACAGAAGTCGTATGCTGATAAACGACACAGACTGATTGAGTTCCAGGTGGGTGACCGGGTTATATTGAAGGTCTCACCTTGGAAGGGTATCATTCGTTTCCGAAAGCAGGGCAAATTGATCCCAAGATACATAGGCCCTTTCTGAATCATTACTCGAGTAGGATAGGTGGCCTATAGATTGGAGTTACCAGATGAGTTAAGTGGAATTCACCCGACATTCCACGTATCTCATCTAAGGAAGTGCTTAGCAGATGAAGATATGATTGTTCCACCAGAGGATATCGAAGTAGATGAATGGCTTAATTATGTGGAGCAACCAGTGGCAATCATCGATCGAAAAGAGAAGAGGCTGAGAAATAAAGTGGTTCCTCTTGTGCATGTACAGTGGAAGCACAGGAAGGGATCCGAGTCAACGTGGGAGACCGAAGAAGAGATGAGACATCATTACCCATGTTTGTTTGAGGAATAACAGGTTTCGGGGACGATACCTATATAAGGGGGTGGACTTGTAATGCCGGGATATTTTCGTTGAAGCCGACGAAAGAAGAAAAGAAATAAAGTCCAAAGTTGAGGGACCAAACTTGCCAAAACAGGAAGAAATTTGGATGAGTGGGGGTATAAAAGGGGGAGGGCAGCCCACACCCTCCCCATTCTTGCAAAAACTCAGCCAAAGGGGGGAAGAGAGGGAGAAAAGGGAGAAAAGCTTGGTTCGGGTGGATTTGAGCGTTAAACTATAAGTGTAACGGGTCAAATTGAAGCTCTACTTCTCGGTGTTGTTTGTGTGAGTTCTAGGACCCCTCTTTTACACATTTTTGGTCGATTTTGGGGCTGGAACACATCTGAAAACCCGTTTTGTATGTGTATGTGTTTGACCCATTTGTATGTGTTTGAGTATGATGCGTTTGGAGTTTGTTTCCGAGCTTGTGTGTGCTTGAATGGTGTTGTGGTATGCATTCCTAAGGTTTAGGATGGTTGATTTGGGCTTAGAATGGGTTTGATGAGCTTGGAGGTCGAAAATGGTAGATTGGGTTCGGGATGAACTGCATTCTGCGACAGCTAGGGCTAGGCGACCAAATGGAGGCCATACGGCCGAATGGGGTGTGATTGAGGTTCATTCTCACGATTGTAGTTCATTCGCATGATTGGGGTGCCAGTCGCACGATTGGGGTGCCAGTCGCATGGGGAGTCATGCGACTGAGGGCCCATTTGTATAAGTGCTCATCCGTATTGGTGTTCATCCGCATGAGGTCCATTCGCACGATTGGGGTGTTCATACGCATTGGTGTTCATCCGCATTGGTCCATTCGCATGATGTTCAGTCGCCTGGAGGCCATGCGACTGAAGGATGCCCATACGCCCAAATAGGGCTGGTGTATGCGAGGAAAATCGTAGTTTAATTACTGACTTTCGGGGGAAAGTGCAGATGTAAGTATTGACATGGAAGTTCCCGTAAGTTCATGTAAGATGACTGGTGAGGCCTTAATGGTTATGTTGGCCAAGATGATGATGATGTTGTATGATTATGCATGATGTATGTTATGTATGTATGATGTTGCCCTGTATGATGATGCTATCTGTGTATGATGATTTTCCTTATTATGATGTATGTTTATCTTTTTCATGACTTTACGTGTTACGTTAATGAATGTAATGAAAGTATTATGTAACGTAAAGTGGAAGATAATAAAAGAGGAACATGATGAATGCATGCATTAATGAATGAATGAACGAATGAAAGGCTTGCAAGGAAATGTATGAGGTGAGCGACCCTTCTTTCGCAACAGACTCGGAAGGGACACGCCATTGAAAGGTGTTAGCCCAACGGTGTGTTGGTTCGATACCCCGGGAGGATGCACATCGGGGTCTTTCTTTGTGATTGACCATTTGTATAGAACCATTGATCCATACCTTAGGTACTGTGGCCGGAGGTGCGGTGCACCATTATAGAAGGTCTATGATAGGCCTAGGTCCAGTACCAGGAACCAAAGGGTATTGCACATGGCGATGGTACACCTAAACTTTACCTTAGGTATTGTGGCCAGAGGTGCGGTGCACCGTTATAGAAGGTCTATGATAGGCCTAGGTCCAGTACCAGGAAACAGAAGGGTAAGGTTATGGGTTGATGGAAAGAAAAGAGGTAATGATGAAATAATATGAATGATAAGAACGTACGATGAATGAACGAAAGTTAAAGAATGAGTGAATGAAAGAATGAATGATGAAGATAATAATGATATTATCTATGTGTACGTATGATATATGATTGCATGAAAGCAAAGAACAGTTTTAATGAATGAAAAGTATGTTTTATTATAAAACTAGAACTCACTTAGCAACGCTGACTTTTATGTGTTTCCAGTTGGCAGATAATGGTTGCTGGGGATGGCACGGGGTGGCTACTCAGCTCTTTTGGATGGCATCCATTCATATAATGCTTTTGTGATGTAATACAACAATGTATTTTGTAACTGATTACGATGTATTATTTTACGAAAGCCTTTATAATGAAATGAAATGTCATTTTTGAACGTTCCCGCTGCAATGTTTACTTAAGATAAATGAGAACGTATGTTTTATGTGCGATGATTGACTAGCTGTAAGCGTCCTGGGAACGGGGCCTTACACATATTAAGATTCATACCCATAAAAACTGATTTATAAGGGATAACTACCAATGCTCCCATGTATAAAGAACTTGTAGCAGCAAATCCATTAATACAAACTATAAATAGTAGATACAAACAACTATCTCATATTCCTAGTGGAAAGCCAGTCATTTGATCAATACGATACCTTAAAATTTGCTTCTGGAAAAGGGATGTTCAAAATGAAACAAACCATGATGTTAGAGTGTCTAGTGACAATTATATCAATGTTAAACCGTTAGTAAAAACGACCATGTAGCAATATGCAAGCTAGTCTAGCTTGTGGCGAAAGGTGCAAGTGGCAAAACTTGCTTGTAGAGATTGCGGGTCATAAATAATATATCTTATACCACCACTCTCAATCTCAGTTTAGGTAAAAGTAGTCTTCCTTCATTTTGAAAAAAGAAGTTGTGTCCTTCAAAACACTAGTCAATTACTCAATTAAAATTAACAAATAATAGTGGAGATATGCATGGAGCTCATAACTAGCAGTGGGCAAAGTAGCAATTTTGTAAAGAAAAGAAACAATTTTGTTTTCAAGGACTAATAATGATTTAATAAAATTGTATCCAAGTAAAAGAAATTTAAAAGTTGCTTAAAGATATTAAAACGAAAGAAATTGAATATGACATGTCATATTTCAGCTTCATATATGATGTAAAACTTGCTAATTGCATTAATTAAAATCATTTGTTGCTAAATTGTAAGAAATTCCAGGTCCATTAAGAACACTACTTGGGTTAATTGAAGCAACATGTGAGGAAATTCATACCATATAATTGTAGAATTAAGGGAGCCGAGGCTTGACTTGATTATTAATCGCTATCATAACTGTAATCATAAATGTATCAGTTGTATAAAGCATAAACACTATTATGGCTTCTCATTAGTCATTACGGATATAATAACAACAAAATAAATACCTGATTTATCAAATCAGAGACATGAGCTGATCGTCACATGACTTAATTTAGACTTCAAGCTCCCTAAACATGTAGTTGTTACCAAGCCATATGAGTTAGGTTGCAAGATTAGTCAATAACAACAACAAAATAGAAATCACGATAAACAATTAAGAAATTGAAAAGAGGAAAATTCAGCTTAATCACACTCCAATCACAATCCGCCACCATATCAACCGGAATCATGCCAGCGTCAATCCGCCACCAACATCGAAACTTACCTCAAATGGAGCATGCTAATGAAAATTGTTTGGTCGGCCTTACAATCTGTGTTGTAGCTAATCTGCGTTGGTGGTGGAGAGTGGTATCGTAGAGATGGATTTAGGCAGAGCATGTTTTTGAAAGAATCTGTGTTTGATTTTGAGGTGGCAAACCCTAAATCTGAATTCATTTGAAAGGGGACGGAAGAAAGGGGTACCGTAGAGATGGATTTAGATGAGATATTTCATTTTTAAGCTTTGAAAGCCTTAAAATGTTGTATACTATGCTTTAAAATTTGTACCTCTTAAAACTCTTAAAGTTTAGGTAAAATTACCATTCTGTCCTTATATGCTTATTATATATACTAGTAAGAGACCCGCATGATGCGGCAGCGGTGGCGACAAGAAAATTTACAATGCAATACTCATTTTTTGTTACTCTCGTGGCTTCTATAGTATAATACTTTTATTAGTTTTTTTATTCGTATATGTGTATAGTGTATTTATATCATGAGACTCATAAATCTCAATTAAATAATAACAAACACACATATAAGATAATTTTAGTCAGAAACATAGTAAGAATAAATATCTGAACACGTGAATAAGAAAATACAAGTCATAGGCATAGTCATATAAAAATAAATGTCCGCATGTCAACTACGTACATTTTGATGAGATCATTTTTTGTCATACGCCTTACACATCTCAATGACCTCATCACCATGCTTTGAGCACCATTCGTCATCAGTGTCCAAGTCGGAAGTTTCTTGTGTCACTTCCTTTTTGATTTCTTCTACTTCTTGATAATGATTTTCTTGCATTTTCTCCTCTTTGAGCAAAGCAAGTTTGGACACTAAAAAAACAATATTAGTCTCTTACATGTGTTGTATTAAAGTCAGGAAGGTATAGATACATAGATTAAACTACAGTTATATATGTTGAACTAATATCGGACATATCTTGAAGTTCCTTCTTTGATTCATCCATAGTAGACTTCTAATCTATGTAGAGAAAATGAACAAATCAGTATTTTATAATAAACAGGACTACTTCTTAACTTTTATTTGTAATTTATGTTAGTAATGAATAAAAAATAATATATAAGTAAACAAGACATATAACATCAAATTACCTAATAAAAAACAAAACAGAATTGAGAAATTTAATGATATTGTTCCACACACATTTTCCCCTTTCAAGACCAACATATAGAATACCAAAAGCAACACCATCAATATATTTTTAATACCAAAAGCAGCACCATCAATATATTTTTAATCAAACTTGTAAGCCAACTCTTTAATCATTAAGAGTGTACACAAAGCTTTAAGAGTTGTAAAACCTGATGAATGCATGTAAGGACAATGAGTCAAAATTCCAAAGTAAGGAGTTCAAACACTCAAACTAAAAGAATCAATTTCAAATTCAAATGAAATAATTCAACTGGGGATTTTAAAATTACCAAATCATTGCAACTAACCTGTGATGCTTCATTGTGTTTTTCAAACTTCTAGTAAAAAATGTCTTCTTTGTCCTTTTATTTCTGCTTAAACGTCTTCTGCCACTATAAACATCAAATAAAGAAATAAAATTAGTTTTGTTTTTGTCATTAAACAATTGCTTATGTGCTAGACTACTAGGTAGAGTATGTACCCATTGATTGTAAAATCCCTCTGCATACAATTTTTCCATGCAACCCGAAGGTTTTCTCATGGAAGATTTTGACTTCCTACCAAATGCTCTTCCAGTTGTGCTGAAACTTGAAACCTGACCTATATTAGATATGCGGAACCATGTTATGTAGCATTTATAATAAATTATTTCAGTAACATCCATAATTTTAATGCACATTATTTACAATATATGAAATTAATGGACCAACCTCCACAATGGCATCATCAACATGCACATGGCATATAGGAAATCGCCTTCCAACTATTTCACAACGGGGAAATGCTCTCATCACCTGCAAATTAAGAGCCCATATTGCGAAATTTATTACTTCATTTTGATCCATGAATACAAAGATTTTGAGGTTCCAAATAAACTGAAAATGCAAAAAAAGAAAAACCTCTTTAAGTTCAGCAGAGGTCAAGATGTCAAAATCTTTAGGAGTTCTCTTTAATAAGAGATCATGAACGCACCCCCCAAAAAGGTAGACCTCATATCCTACATTAAAAAGGATAGATAGAAGGTAGACCTTATAAGTAGCAAACCACATACACCAAATACTATGATAATAAAAGAGAAACACCAAACAGAAAAATTAATTCATATGAGGAAAACCAAAATACACACATAAGTGTCAAATAAAACATAAAGGAATAAGCAACTGTAACATCCCATAACCCTTAATAATGTCTTTGCAACTGATCAAGACATGCTGTAAAGTAAAAAAAATAAAAAGAAGATATAGCACATGTCCATGGACAGAGGTCACCAACAGAGGAGCATAAAACGCTGCAGAATACATTTGAAAGATATAAAATGTAATGATAATTATATACACATCAATAGAATTCAATTTTTAACATAGAGACCAACAAAGTGAACATAAAAATGAGTCTCTGATTTTTAAGGATTATATATGTGTGATCATGTATTCTAATATAAACTTGATATTTGCCATGGGTTTTCAAAGATAACTCATTTAACCTTATATTTTCCATTATTAAGGGAAAACAATAAGTATTTTTTTTTCTTTTTTTTCCCATCATTTTTGCTCTTGCTCACCTGATGACCACTTTCATTGTCAATATCAGGATCAGTAGATTTAGGGATGCTTCTAGGCATAGGAATGCTTTTATGCTTCTTCTTCCCATGTGTTTTAACAGAAGTTGCTCTCATAACATCTTCTTATTTTGTTCTTCTTATTGGTATGGTGTCTTCAGGGCACATGCCATTCGCGTGCCATAACTGGTGGATGTTGTTCTCTCTTCCTTAGGACTCTGTGCTCATCTTGTTATCATCATAAACCCCTTCTGGATGATAGCTAGGTCTCATCTTAATAAATCAAAAACATCAAAGTTAATACTAAAAATACAATAATTTTCAAGAAAATCTTGAAGGTGTTGAAAGAAACCTGTATTTTATGGTCTTTGAGGAATGGTTGATCAAAAGCTGGCTGGTGAAAGATGTGCACACAGTCAATGATATTCCCATCTGGGGTCTGTTCAAATCATGCAAATAAACATTAGATTTCATTGTTTATTAGCACTTATTGCAAATTAGAGCTCTGAAATTTACTAATTTACATCAAGAAACCCATCATTTGTAGAAAAGAAAGCTCAATCAGTAACACATACACGACCATTCCTTAAAAAAGAAATATTATATACAAACAATGATATCCCCATCTAGGCCTGTTCAAATCATGCAATTATTTATTAAATTTCTTTGTTTGTTAGCACTAATAGCACATTATAGTTATAAATTGCCCAATTTACATCAAGAAACCCATGACTTGCAAAAAAGAAAGCTAAATCAGTAACAAAAATATGTCAATTTCTTAAAAAGGAAACATTTTTACAACATTTTGCACCCAAAATCAAACATTTCAAAAACCACAAAACAATAATGACTGAAAAGGAGCACAATCATTTGAAACAGAATACCTCAATGGTTCTCGTAGGTTTTTTGTTGAGGTGTTTCAAGTGTTTATGAACTTGAAGCTTCTGTCTTGAAGCTGCTGACTGCCTGGCGCAAGATAGCAAGGCCAGATCCATGAAGAACACACAGAACATGAGAACCCCAAAAACCCTAACCTCATCCTGCTTTTGCTAATGTGCGCGGCTGCCATTATCAAAGGCTGAAAAATATGAGCTCCCAAAAGCAAAAAAGAAAGTTTTTTTCGTGTACCCTTATTCTCAATTACCCTAGCCACCACCGCTACTATCCACGACAAAACCCTAGCCGCTGGATAAACAGAGCGCCATATCCCTACCTTAAGTCATTGTCATCGTCTTCTATGTGTAGCGGGCCACCATCGCCGAACAAGTCCTGCCTTGTTATGTCGCTAGGGGTGCGGTTGTACCGCTAAAACGGTGGTTACCGGAGAGGGCTGTCGTTCCTCTCTCTGTCTTTCTCAAGTCTTTTTTTTTTTATTTTGAAAATGTGTCTCTGTTGGGGATCAATATTAGAGCTGGGTTTTTGTTAAAAGTGCAGAGACTGTTTTTAAAATTTTGAATCATCCTCAGATGTAAGGTTCCGTTTCTGGGCACCTCACAGCTGATCAATCATCGAACATAAAACATATATTTTCATCTTTTAACATAAAAGCGTTGCAGCGGAAACATTTAAACATACATTTCGTTTAAACATAATAGCTTTTTCAAAACAATACGTCGTTAACGAATTACAAAATACATTTTACATTCCCTTACAAAAGCATTATAACAATGGATGTCATCCCAAAAGAACTGAGTAGTCGCCCCGTGCCATCCTCAGCAACATACCTGTCAACTGGAAACACATCAAAGTCAGCGTTGCTGAGTGAGTTTTAGTTTTAATAAAACCTACTTTTCTTTCGATTTAAAACTTTCATTACTTCATTTCAAATCATACTATACTTTAAAATGTGATCACATATCGTACGTACACATAGATAATATCATTATTATTTTCATCATTCGTTCGTTGACTTTTGTTTATTCAACGTACATCATTATCATTCATTTCTCATTCGTTCATTTCATACATTCGTTCTTTCATAATTACCTTTCTCATTCATACTTTCGTATATACTTTTCACTGTCTTTTACTTTCTTTTCTCTTACTCTTTTCTCGTACTTTACATTCATCAGTTGACATACTCATACATACATACTGATAATAATTATTATTATTATCTTCATCATCATTCGTTCATTCATTCATTTCCTCGCTCATTACTCTTCATTAATCGAATCTTATCTCATGCAATATCCCCGACTCATGCTCGAAAGCTGATGCTGTGTCGGGGTCTGTACACAAACCCCTGACTCATGTCCGAAGACTGTCAAAGCACCGGGACATGCGACAAAGATCCCATTCGAGTCAATCGCCTAGATTGAACTCTATCTGAGTCTGTTGCAGCACAAAGTTGCTCACCTCATTATCTCGTCTCATGCAATATCCCCGACTCATGTCCGAAAACTGATACTGTGCCGAGGCCTGATAAACAAACCCCCGACTCTTGTCCGAAGACTGACACGGTACCGGGATATGCGATTCGTTCCTCTTTTATCTCGATCCTGTCTCACGCAATACCCCCGACTCATGTCCGAAGACTGATACTGTGCTGGGGCCTATAACCAAACCCCCGACTCATGTCCGAAGACTGACACAGTACCGGAGTACGCGACAAGGACCCCTTTCGAGTCTGTTGCGACAACAGGTTCGCTTACCTCATACATTTGTAAGGGACAAAACATATAGATTACAATATCATTACAGGTCTCGTGACATCATTTCGCACGAAAATATGCATGCTGAGCAACAAAATCGCGCGAATAGAAGTTGCATGAATGCATGCAAAAAGTATACTAATTGCATGCATGCGAAAGTAAGTTGCATGCGAAAATCAGTTGCATGCGAAAATCAGTTATGAAAGTTGGAATTTGCATGTGATAGTGGGATACACGTGGGCATACAAAGAAAGTGCTATGCGAAAACAAAGTTTGGTGGATCTGACACATATGTATGCGATTTGTTTAATGCATGTATATATATATGTGCATGCGAGCACAATTAAGTGTGTGTGCAACATTTATTTTCCAACCGAGAGTTCAAAGTATTTTGTGTTTAGTTTGTATTTTCGCTCAAGTCGAGCAGATCACAGTTTGTGATTTTCCACCTTCGGGTGAGATCGATTTTATATCGATTTTCATTGTAATCTTTCGACACATGTTATATACATTTGAATTACGATGATATTGTGCTTAATGTCTTGTTCTATCGGTTGATTCATTCAATTCGCTCACCCGTCTTCGCGTATTATCAAGTGCAACAATCAAACGAAGTGAGATCGATCGCTATTAAGGACTTTACAACATTTGTTTTCAAGCCTTTCTTACTTTCATTCGTTCATTAACGCATGCATTCTTTCATTACGTTCCTCTTTTCATTATCTTCCATTTTACGTTACATAATACTTTTCATTCATTCATTAACGTAACACGTAAAGCTACAGGAAAGATAAACATACATCATAATAAGGAACATAACAACATACAACATCAATCACACAAGGCAACATCGCACACCCATAACATACATCATGCATAACATACAACATGCACAATCACACAACATCAAACATCACACGAATCACGCGCATCACATCATATAAAACCATACGGCATCACACATCATCATGCATCTCATCATCATCATCATCAGCTCATCATCATAAATCATCTTACATCATCCATGCCCATCACATCATCTACAACCCCAAAGGTCCGAGCCTACGTCCGCACTTTCCTTAAAGTCAGACAATACTATGGTCATTCGGGCGTATGGACCCTATTCGGTCGCATGGTCTTCCATACGTATGAAAACACTCAGGCGAATGGACCTCCAGTCACATAGCCTCCAATCGCATGCTTCCCATGCGAATGAACCTCAATCGTATGACATCCGGGCGTATGGACCTCAGTCGCATGACCTTCATCCGAATGGCCCTCAGTCACACACCTTTTGTGCGTATGAACCTCAACCGCACTCCTTTCATGCGTATGGACCCAGTCGCATGCCATTCGGACGCATGGACCTCCATTCGCATAGCCCTAGCTGGGTGCAGAATGCAGTTCATCCCGAACTGCAGCTGCCAAGTTCGATCTCCAAACCTCTTTTAAGCTCAAAACAACCATTCTAAACCTTAGGGAAGCATACCACGACACCATTCAAGCACAACCAAGCCCGAAATTAAGACCCAAACGAATCATACATATACACATACATACACAAACGGATTTACACCCAAAATACCCAAAAATGATTTTTAGATGTGTTCCAGCCCCAAAATCATTGAAAAACATGTAAAAGAGGGGTCCTAGAACTCACACAAACAATCCCGTCAAGTAGAGCTTCGATTTGACCCGCTACACTTTGATTTTCACCTCGAATGCACCCGAACCAAGCTTTTCTCCCTTTTTCTCCTTCTCTTCTCCATTGGCTAAGTTTTTTGGCAAGAATGGGGAGGGTGTGGGCTGCCCTCCCCCTTTTATAGCCCCACTCATCCAAGTTTCTTCTCGTTTGGCAAGTCTGGTCCCTCGACTTTGGGCTTTATTTCTTTTTTTCTTTCATCGGCTTTAAAGAAAATTTCTGGGTGTTACATCAGATCTCCATTTATGCTTCAAGTTTGTAAAATATGCTTCAAGATTTGTACATGTTAGGACCGTGTACGTATGGAGTACTAACCGATTCTTCGTTGTACCAGATCAAATAGTGCGGAATCCTATTTGATTGGCAATCCAATCAGTGAGAACGAA
>BJCO01642844.1:0-12917 GCA_018326465.1 Flaveria floridana | reverse complement strand
AGGTTTCTTATTATTTTTATTACATTTCCCTTATAATGGCATTGGAATAGTAATTTGTTCATAAATTAAGCGATAATCACCCACATATACATTATGATGTTGCCGCCATAAATCTTTATCATGAAGACATGATATGCATGGAGTTGGTATTATGGTTATAATCTAGAATAATTAAGTGGCTTGTGGTACGTGTCTAACTAACATGCAATTTCTATAATATAATTCATGTAATTAGTTGAATAAAGTAATATTAATGCTTGAGATATCACGCACTCACGTCAACGAAGTAACATCCTTATCTTTATTTAGAGTTAATTAGGTTTAATCACATTCACACATTTGATACATATATATTAAGTTATGTGCTTTTGATTTTCTAACCTTGGCTTCAATCACATTCAATTAAGTTATAATTAACTTTTAAATATCAAATTAAAACAGATCAGAATAGATAATTGGTAGGGTTTTTTTTCTTCAAAATACATCATAATATAAGAAAATATTAAAACTAATAAAACTGATGAAATCTTGTGAGGCTTTTATAGGGTTTCTTTTAACTAATAAAACTATAACACATGTTTGATTTTAGCAAAAGATGGTTTCATTCTAGTTTTTATTTTCTAAAAAATTGAAACAAATGGGGTAAGTAGTATACTGTATACGACTATACACATACGTTATTGGGCTAGTTGTCCATTGGGGATTGAGTCTAGGCCCGCTCGGGTCTGGTCCATCATAAATGTATATTGATTCTTGAATTTAATGTGGAACTTATTTATATTAAATAAAATATTATATAATAAATCTAAACAAATTGAATTAGACATGAATTTAGCAGATGTTACACTAGTACCGCAACTTGAGAAAGTTCTCAAAACCAACTGAAAGTTATACGTGCTTGAATTTGTCGTTCCTAGTAAACTCGTATTAATGCTTACAAGTTTATCGAATCATAGATGAATGGACGAAATTTGTAGGAGTTTCATCCATTGTAACATATGTGGTGTTAGCATTGATGACACCGGGTAGCCTCGAAGAAACACAAAATTATGACATGACTGAAAAATTAAAGCAAATGCTCCAACAATGGATTCAGCAGAATTGTCATAATATGATGGACGATCTCATATCATGCTATATGAAGGAGGCTAATCTTAACCATTCTCATGATTTAGGTATGGAAAACAAACTCAATGATCTTGATCAAAATAGTATCCTTTTGGATGGGGAGTTTGCTATGAACTTATTAATAGGGTCTTTACCCGTCAAACAATAATCCACATTAAAGTCACTTAGAGTAGAAGAGGAAGGAAACTATATACGAAGGCAGACACACAAGATCAAAGCTGAAACTAATGGGCGAATTGTCAAATGACATCACAAAAATGGCAAAAGTTGTCATTACGGTAGGAATGTTCACTTGAAGAGGGGTTGTCAAAATACCTTGTCGAGCAAAAGAAGGGCCATGCTTTTGAAGCAAGCGCCTCACGTATGTACAACTAAATATTTTCCCCCATAATTCATTCATATAGTACTCATAAGTTGCAATCTATTGCAAAAAAAGTTAAAGAGGGATAAAGAGCCAGATACATGCAATATGAAGCTCATGTCACTTTTTGGCCTCTCGAATCGAGAAGGGTGTGTCTCAAAGCGAGACAACCGTGTTGACCAATTTTGCGAGGTAATGGTTTTTGTGTCTCGCTAGTTGATTAAATCTTGACACGTTGGTGTGCCCATTTAGCATGATCGTGTTAGAAGGCTCGGTGTTACAAATGGCTTCCTCATCCTTATCATCCTTTGACAACAATGTTACAATGAAGCATAACTTAGTACTTTTGGATCAAAATAATTTTCAGTTACTTCGAACAATGACATAATGAATTTAACACTTCAAGATTCATACAAATAAAGATTCAGGACAGGGGCATAGTATACGAGCAGCCACTATCTAAAACTTGTCCTAATCATATTTGAAGAAATTCCTTATTATTTTTTCAAAGAAATTTAGGCTTTCATGGAGTTTAATGATGCAAAAAAACAATTAATTAGGCCTTCAATGAAACAGGGATTCATCTAAGCGTGAACAATCTTAGGAATGTTTTGATCTATCTGAACCAGAAAACCTTCTTGTGGTTTCAGCCCTATGCCTAAAACCGAATATACTATCAAAGCTATGTAGGACTAGGATATACTATTATTAGTTTTTTCTTTTATGCTATGTTAACAATCATATTTGGTTAACAAATAACTTGCATCTACAAATACATTTTGTTTTATTAATTTAGTTTATATCATTAATTTTGTTTTATACATGCGTCTTAATCATTTGTTTTTATATTTTACTAATTTTTTATATTTTTATACAAAATTTATTAAGTTATACAATATACAATGCCTCCTTTATATATATTTATTATTATTGTTATATTTATATTATTTTTATTGTTGTTATTATTTTATATATACAATTTTTTAAAGTATGCATGTTTATAGGCAAGAAAAAGTAAACACTTACGAATATAACATACACCATCAAATAAACACGAGGGCACATTCATAAAAGTTCTTCTAACAATCCTTCGGTCTACAACCATAATTTCAAACATAACATAATCAACAGGTAAAAATATAACATTAAGTACCATAAAAACCAAGATTAAGCAAGGGTTCACATGCGAATCTCCTAACACACAACTTTCGAAGTCAAACATCCTTATCTGGACTAAATAAAAAAACATAAAATAATATGACAATTGACAATCACCTTTGAAATCACTATAGACAATATACACGACCAATATACTCCAACAACATCATTAACTCTTACTACATAAAAAAGCAAGTGTATATGATAATCCTTGAGCTTTTGGTGTCATGTCTCACTTATATATACATTCTCAACAAAAGATATTTCAGTTCTCCATAAAAACACACAACATGGTAATATCAAGAATAAACTGATCGAATCCATCACTCTAATTTCATGTTAGACAATCTAAAAGGCAACAAACAATGCTATTTTCAACAATAAAGAAATCTCCATATTAGATTGCAGAAGAAATCGAAGTGCTAGTATTTTTTTTTGCATTAGAAGACGAGCAAAGCTTAAAAACTTAAATTTAGACAACTTAGAAGAATTTCAATGTTGACAATATAATGTAATTGGTGTGAGGGCCTCTAGCATCTTGCTAGACGACCCTTGGTTATATCCTTATGAATAATAAAATTTACTGTTTTGAAAAAAACAAAAAAACAAAAGAAAGTATTTAATATACAACAATTCATACCATAAACCATCTCAATACTTAAAATTGCATCCTCTCATCACCGACTAAATGACTGTTTGACAGCCTTTTAATGATCATAAAGAGAGTATCTTGTAATTTTTTAATAGTTAATAGACAATCATAATGCTGAATGGTTAAGAGATACCATTAAAATTTAACCTTTTAATCATTCAACATTAATGTTACATCTTAAACTCTAAGAGGCTATAAAAATTAAGAAACTGCCAAACAACCCCTTAGACTGAACGTAGTGGTTCCCCCAGGCGACTTCAAATTTGATGATGTGGACACAATTGAGGCGTTAAAGCCAGTACGCCCTAGTTAAAGGAGGCTTCAAACTCATATTTATCCAAACCATTAACGGACGTTAAAAAACATGCATGAATTCAATTTTTATCACTTTTAACAATATTTTACTAAAAAAAACTTTAAACTTACTTCACTTGATTTAAAATAATTTTAATAAATTTATATTTATTTAAGTGACATTTTAACTAAGTAAAACGACACAAATAGTCTTAAGACATGAGAATTGTGACTTCATTTTGTTATGCTCTAGAGTCCATGACCAAATGTGTAACCCAAAACACTTGTTTGTCTTTCACCCTAGAAATTGAAATAACATATTCTCATTTCATCTCTAAACTTCTAAAGTTAGAGCCCTAATACCGTAATACTTAAAGAACCAAAACACCCACTCGGTGTAAAACCCTAGCTTCACCATCTGCTACCAGTCTCCGCCGCACCAAATACGCTCACGATGGCATCCATGATGGTAACCATCACAATCATCATCACCTTCATCTTATTCTGTTTCCACTGGTTTGTTTTGGGGTTTATGTTATTACTGGAGATTTGATGCATACATTTTGTTTGATTTAACAGCAACCTCAGATCATTCTGTTCAAAGAAGGTACAGACACTTCGCAGGGGAAACCGCAGCTAATAAGCAACATCAATGCGTGTATGGCGGTGGCTGATGTCGTCCGTACAACCCTAGGTCCCAGGGGTATGGATAAATTGATCCATGATGACAAAGGTAACACCACTATTTCTAACGATGGAGCCACTATCATGAAGCTTCTTGACATTGTTCATCCCGCTGCTAAGATCCTTGTTGATATTGCTAAGTCACAGGATTCGGAGGTAACTGCTGCTCTTTAATCGTAATTTCGTTAGTATGTTATAATCATATGCATATATGTTTTACTTGTGTACGTTTTGTGATCGGATATTACTAATGGTATGATTTGAAGTTTTAGAGGCTTAATGAACGATGTTGGTGTTAGGTGAGGAGAATCTCCATATTACATTTTGCATTTGAAAAATAGTAACTTTGAGCTTATTAGCTGTTTAATTTCTAAGGGAGGGCTCTTGAATGCTTATATGAATATTTTTTTTTGCTGTTGTTAGAATTGACATTATTTTCGTAATGTTATTTTTGTGAGTATTTAACAATTTAGGATTGTGTCATTTTAAATACAAAGCTAACTAAGGGGTCTGCAGGTAGATTTGAAAGATTTTTTGTGCCGAACGGGTAACTACGGTTTCCAAAATGGCAAATCAAACCAGAGCCAACCCGTCTAAAAACGAGCCATGTTTTGTCGTTTGGGTCTTTTTTTTAGTTTTTATTTCAAGATCATTAGTTTGCAATAATTTCCTAGAATAGGGATAAAGTGGTTAATTGTATTATTTCAATGTTATTGAATATTGGGCATGTGCATACTGCATATTCAAAACATTTAAAAAACTAGCTTGTTCTGTTTAGATGGCGGGATTCATGATGTAAACTGTAGGCTTACTAGGTTTGGCTTGGGTTTTTTAAACTGTAAACTGTGGGCCTGACTGTTAAAGACTTCAAAGTCGGTTGAACAGATAGATTTGCTTCTGTTTGGACAGGTTGGTTGGTTTATACGGTGTGTAAACAACTGAACACCCCCAATCTTGATCATGTCATGCTTGTCTGCTAAGCACTTGATGGTTTTTTGTAAAACATTTATAAAAAGTAATTAAGTTATGCCATTGTCATTTGTATGTCACTGCATGTGCGCCTTATTAAAATCAGAATGAATGAATATTTAATTGCAACTTCAGAACACAACTTTTGCTTATTCTGGGGCAGGTTGGTGATGGAACCACTACTGTAGTTCTCCTTGCTGGTGAGTTTTTGAGAGAGGCCAAGCCGTTCATTGAAGATGGTGTTCATCCTCAAAATCTAATACGAAGTTATCGGTCCGCTTCCAATATGGTAGATTTCATGAAAGCTTTTTGTATCCCATCTTACATAAGAAAATATATATTCATTTCCAATCTTAGTTTTGGCTTGTATTTCAAAATTTATGACACAGGCTATTGAGAAGATTAAAGAGCTAGCTGTAAGCATAGAGGGGAAAGGTTTAGACGAAAAAAGAAGCTTATTAGCTAAATGTGCTGCTACAACACTGTCATCGAAGCTAATAGGAGGAGAGAAGGACTTTTTTGCAACAATGGTTGTGGATGCTGTCATTGCAATTGGAAATGATGATAGACTGAACATGATTGGAATAAAAAAGGTATGCATGGTTAATACTTGACTTTAAATGCCAAAAAGTTTTGCTGGCTTATTATTGAAGCTGTTTGTAGGAGTGATAGTTTCTATTTAATGATGAAAAAGTATGAGTGTATGACAGTACATTAAGATGTTCATTCTCATTCCAAAGCCTTCTTTACTTAATGCAACCACATATGGTGTATGTGAAGCAATTGGAAAGAGCGAGCCCCTGTGGTGTGTACTTCTATTTTTCTTGATGCCAATATGTCATGAAGCTCAAATTTCCCATGGACGCTTGAGTTATACCCTTTTGAGTGTGGATTTGTATGGAAAAATGAATTAAACATTTGTTATGAAAAGCAAAGGACTAAGGTCACTAAGCTATTCATTCTCCCAGCTGTAGGAGTGGCTTGCCTAATTTTAATTTGTGATGAGCATTTTCTCTGTTTACCTGACTAGTTTTGTGTAGAAGGCTTGTTTTGTCAAGTTGAGGGACTATCTAACTAGAAAAAGATAAGTTAAAGTTCAGAGTTATTTATTTGCTTTAAATAAATGAGACAAACTACTAATGTTTATGATTGCCTATTTAGTAATTAAGTTTGTACTCCATGTGGAGTTTGTCTGTTAAGAAAATTTAGAAGATTGATGAGTAGGTATTATACTGAAAGCAGCATAGATTACTACATGTTAGGCAAGACACCTTATGTGTTGCAATTAAGTTTGATTTTTTTTTCAGTGGGCTTGGTTGAGGACATTCAGTAGTCAGGATACATCTTTCTTAGTGTTCAATTCCATTTCTCAAATAAATTCCAAAACCATAAGCATGCCTAGTAAATCCCATAAATAGAAAAGCTAGGGTCCGGGTAGGGTGGGATGTAGAGACTTCTTATAGCGAGACCCCTGGCTCCAATAATAAGGATAATGATATACAAATAGTCAAATACCAAAGAGAGTGAGAGAGAGAGGGAGACCATATAAACGTTTTGAAAATACAGTAATGAGAGGAACAAAAAGAGAACAATAGCTGACAAGGCTTCTGTCGATTTAGGTGCCCAGTTAGGTGCCAAACAGTACCCATTACCCAATCAATAATCTTGGCAAGAGCATAGGGGGTGGTAGGAACTAGGAAGGATTGTTTCATCTTTATCATCGCCAAAAGCTGACCATTCTTCAACGTTGGTGCTCTTTAGTATCTGGGCAGGCGTATCCATTGACCATCGGGCACAAAAAGGGTTATATTTTGTATTGGTTTGTGGATACATTCTAGAGTATTGATTATTAGGTGTGCATCGAGCATATTAGACGGTTGTATATTTGTAGTGTCGCTATTTCATGCGCATAAGTTTTGTTATAGATGATTAGATGGTTTATTTATTATTGACATTTTCTGTGTATTTAGAACTTACTCTTCTGTTCAACACGAGAGAAACAAAATTTTATATGCAAATTTACCGGTACCAAATAATTTCTTGATATGTTGTTGGAGTTGTCTGCTGAATGGGATTTTGGTTGCTCGAGTTCTGTAGTTGTGTGTTGTGAATCATTATAAATATGCTATGAAAGTAAGCTGGTTACATTATTCTGGAATTCTGGATGCTAATTGTTGAATTGAAGAAATTGTTTCACTAGACCACTTATTAAAAGTGAGGAAACGAGACATTTACTGTTAATGAATACTTTTATGTATCACTTAACCGAGCATTTTGGATCTAGTAATATTCCAACCAGAACTTGTTCACCACTCAAGTTGCACAGCTGAAAAATGTTTCTGGTGAGCAAGTGTGGTAAATGTTATTAGGCAAATATGGCGTGTATTAAGGACTTAAGCCATTAAAAATGAAATAGCAGCCTTCCTTTGTAAAGGAAGAAACTTATTAAAGAAGACATGGAGGTATATCTATCTGATTCAGGGCTGTTACCCTGCAAACAATTGAAAAACACATGATTTTCAGAAATTAAAATATCAAAATGTTAACTGAGCAAGACCAGCTTTGGTCATATGAAATATTGAGGCATGACCAGCTGTTTGCCTGTTTATGTATATCCATAATCCATAATTTGAGTTTTTATGTAGGTTCCTGGTGGTACAATGAGGGATTCCTTTCTCGTGAATGGTGTTGCTTTTAAAAAGACTTTTTCATATGCTGGGTTTGAGCAGCAACCTAAGAAATTTCAAAATCCAAAGATATTACTGTTGAACATTGAGCTTGAACTAAAATCAGAAAAAGAAAATGCCGAGATAAGGTATATAGTTTATTATTTGTCTTGTTTATTATATTTTTTCATAGACCAGTTTAATCATGCTTCTCTGTTTTTCTATTTCCTTCTATTAACAGACTTTCAGATCCGGTGCAATATCAGTCCATAGTTGACGCAGAATGGAATATCATATATGATAAGTTGGATAAATGTGTAAAGAGTGGTGCCAAAATTGTTTTGTCGCGTCTGGCTATTGGTGATCTGGCAACACAGGTGGCAAAATTATTCTCTTTAAACCTTGCTATTTGTTTTTTGTCAAATGGAACTCAAATTTTCAAAATTCGATAAACAATTTTTTGACACACTTTGCTTGTGTTTGAACACCTGTCTTGAGTCACATGATCTTTTTCTCATCAGTATTTTGCGGACCGGGATATATTTTGTGCTGGTCGAGTTGCTGAAGATGATCTGCATCGTGTTGCAGCTGCAACTGGGGGTATGGTACAGACATCAGTCAACAATGTTATAGACGAGGTAATATACACTCTTCTACATTATATAAACAAACAAACAAACAAACCCAGTATATCCCACTCGAGAGCAGGGTCTGGGGAGGGTAGGTGTAGGCGAGTCTTACTCTTCTACATTATATATCTAATTAAAACTTGATATACTGCTCTTCTTAGTTTTCACTGTTATAGGGTTATATTAATTACACATGAATTAGTTGTGTTATTTTCTGCTTTAGTTATCTGAATTATTTCACTTCTTTCTATCCCTGGAAAAGGTTCTTGGGTCTTGTGAGGTTTTTGAGGAAAAGCAAGTTGGAAATGAACGGTTCAACATATTTAGTGGATGTCCTTCAGGCCAGACAGCCACCATTGTTCTTCGAGGAGGAGCTGATCAGGTTCTTTCCACTGGCCTTTGAATGTTTTTTAATTATCAGTCGTGATATTTTTTATCAGAAGGAGAAGTTACTCAAAAGATCTTGAATCATTCTTGTCTTAACTAATACATTGATGCATTGTTTTAAAAAGCAGTTGAGGCGTGCGCCTCGAGGTGAGGCGCCCAGAAAACGATTATGAGGCGGCGCCTCAGAGGTTTATTTTGTACGTGCGCCTCACAGGGCTGAGGCGCTAAGAAAGGCTGCGCCTTAGGGTTTTTTTCTATTTGTTTTCGATATTTTAGACTCTTTGTGTCAGTTTCAAACATTCCATGTCTTTTTAATGTGTGTTTATGATGTTTTTGATGAATCTGATGATGAAATTAGTCTGTATTTTATTTTTTATAAGATATATATTTTTAATTCCCCCTCGGGCTTACGCCGCCGTTCTCCTCGTCCCTCGAGGCTTATGCCTCATGAGGCGAATGGAAAACGCCTTGAGGATCGATTCCGTACTTTTAAACCTTGCGTTGATGAAGAGATTACACTCAAATATGGAAATTGCATCCATTGGAATTAGTATAATCTTTTTGTTGGACCTTGAAAAGGATAGAAGCTCTGATTATTTTATGTGTATTTATTGTTCGATAATCGGCTTTATTTGTTGTGTTATAATAGTTTATTGAGGAAGCTGAGCGCAGTTTACATGATGCAATCATGATTGTGAGGAGGGCCATGAAGAATTCCACAGTGGTTGCCGGTGGTGGTGCAATAGATGTACATGAGTTTGTCTTTACTTCTTAGTTTTAGACATTGAGTGACGCAACACAGTCAGTGGAGTTTATGATTCACATATATATTATAACCGCAGATGGAGATAAGCCGGTACCTGTGGCAACATGCACGCAATATAGCTGGAAAGTCCCAACTATTTATAAATGCCTTTGCTAAAGCACTTGAGGTAGTTACATGGACCTTCTTTTTTCCTTCTGTATTGCAACTTACAACACTAGATCTGCCTTGTCAGTTTGCTCGTGCTACTAGTTTTTGGTAATTGTACTTGAAAGTTGAAACCAACTTAATTTTGATATTAATATACGCCCTCTATGTTAAGTATTACAAGTCTTTGGCCTATGGGTTGCCTTTTCTTTTTTATATGATCCTTTAAAAGTATCTGTTTATGGGAGTAATGATATATTAATACTTATGGGAAATGAAAAACGCCTAATAGGTTATTCCGCGGCAACTTTGTGATAATGCTGGATTTGATGCAACTGATGTACTCAACAAACTGAGGCAAAAACACGCACTCCCTTCTGGTTGGTCTTCTGCACTTGCTATATATTTTTATTGCTTGTTATAGTTTTTATGTTTTTCTCTTTGTTTTATCAACTCTTTATACAGTACAGTTCCACAAATATTAATATGATTTCATTGGTTGACTTGCAATATATATGTTATAAATAGGTGAAGGTGCTCTTTACGGAGTAGATATCAACACAGGTGGAATTTCTGATTCATTTGCCAACTTTGTATGGGAGCCAGCAGTGGTAAAGGTAATAATGGTTATTTATTTGATCAGTATTGTAGTTTCTTTGTTTATTTCGCATATGCCAGTGGTGGGATGCTAACTTGATTTGTATCACCACAGATAAACGCTATAAATGCTGCAACAGAGGCAGCATGCCTTGTCTTAAGTGTTGATGAAACAGTGAAGAACCCAAAGGTAATCCCTACCTTTTGTATTCACTCTAATTATGCCTTGTCTACTTGGTGTTTTAATCTTGTTATGTGTGTTGGAGCTAGGGGTCTTGTTGGAAGCAGCCTCTCTATCCCAACGGATAGAGTTAAGGTTTGCTCACATCCCGCCTTCGCCGGATCCTGTCAATATTTATGGATGAGAATTACAGGGTTACGGTTATGATTATGAAAATAGAGATGGGACAACTTTCAACCGAATGACATAGTCTAAGTTTTTTATGTCTTGCTTTATTGACATGCTTTTAAAGAATAAAACTCACTCATATTTTAGCATTGCTTCTTGTAATAGTCTTCCACATACAAGTTATGAAATCAAAACTTTGCACTTTTTTGAGTCAATGCCAAAGTTGTGTTGTTGTTTGTATTGCAGTCGGAGAGTGCACAAGGAGAAGCTGCTGCTGGCATGGGTAGAGGACGTGGTGGCGGTGGTATGCGTGGAAGAGGTATGCGTAGACGTTGAACGTGGTATAATATCATTTAAGTTTGAACCTTTAGTGTGAGATGAAGTAGTTTTGAGTGAGGATTTTCTTCCGACCTATTATACTGTTTTGTTGGTGTATTTGTTCTGTTCTGTATGGGGGTTTCATTCTAAACAGAATCTGTAGTTGGTTGAAGCAGTTTAAAGTTGATTTTCTATAAAACATTGTTCTAGTATTTGATTAATTAATGGAGGAGGATTGTCATTATAACTACTTGTTACCTTCTGAATATAGAATTAGGCTCTAGTACCAGGGCTTACAAACTCCTTCCCTTGCAAAAAGAAAAGAATAAACCTTACCCTGATATGGTCATTCTTCTGGTAGCACGAAGCGATCACTGCGCACCAAGATTTAGCCACCACTCGTGCTATTTGTTCGATAGCTCCCTTGACTTCTTTTTGTTCTTCCCCATTTCCTTTTGAACTTGGTAATTGGATTTGAACCTGTCTGATTCACCCTTTTCTTTTTGACAAACCCATTCTAGTCAGCCACGTACGACTTAAAAAGCAAGGTCGGTGGCTTTTGTCATTATATAAGCTCCCCCTCAAGCTTCTCTGATTTGACACTTAACCTTTAATTTTTTTTATAGAACTTTAACAAAATGTCACTTTGATCTCCTCGAGTTTCTAAAGCTTCGGATTGACCGTTGTACGTTTTTACTTAAAATTTATGACATTTTTTGTACGTGTTGGTGTAAATTTTTGTTCGGGTACAAGCTGGGTCATATATAAGACATCCTTAGAAAACAAGTGAGATTAAGTACAATATGTTTTCGTATGACAATATAAATTCAAGTAACTCTATATTTCGACGTAAATGTGTATAGCGCTGCCACAAAAGATCAGTATATTTTCTGTTAATAATAACAATCAAGAAATCATTTTAATTCTTTCATTTGAATCAAACTGAATCACAATAGCATATGTAGTTGTCAATATTGTTATTTTTAATTTGTTAATAAAACATTTTAAAACCATTTGTTGGTTGAATACTTGTGGATTAGCAGTTTAGTGATAGGTAAAAAGTTCAAGGTCACAAGATAAAAGTAAGAATTTATAGTGGTTTAGGTTGGATGGTAACCTATTAATCTTACATCCACATCTTGGCCTTCCACCAATGGATATCATTTAATAATAATAAATATCTAGGCAGAGCTAATATTTGTTTTTCTCATTGACTTGATAAGAATCACCACCTACAAATACGTACTAGAATATTTGATAATCAATATCACAATTTGTAGAATCAAGTTGTCTCTCATTTGAACCATTTGTCTATTTTCTCAAAATTCAATGTGTTGCAACACGTCAACTGAATTACTAAAACTAGAAGGTTTATACTACTCCTTACAATGGTGCTTTCTTGCTTTTACATAAGAAATCCAAAGCGGGACACATTCAAATTTTGAAAAAAAATATAATCGTGTAAGCACATCATAAAATCGTAATACTCCAGAAAAGTACCATCATATGTGTTAAATCAATGGTAACAACGTATGTATATTATTTATTGATCACTTAAAGGTAGTATTAGGAGTTTTAAACTTTTCATTATTAGGCTATGGTTATGGTTTGAATGTTAAGGCAAGGAAAAAGAAGATGGGACCTGAGGGTTAGTTAGGATAGAACTAACCAGTTTGGCTAGACACTGCTTTATATGCAACTCAAAAGAACATGTTTACAAAGACTATTATGGAAAATAAAAAATAATAAAAAAATTACCGTAACAATCGTCTTTATATGTGTGTGTGTGTGTGTATATATATATATATATATATA
>BJCO01642613.1:0-14429 GCA_018326465.1 Flaveria floridana | reverse complement strand
CCCGAGCACCCGAAAACCCTCAAAACGCAGCTGTAAAACCGAGCTAAAATGAGGTAGGCGAGGTTATCTACCTGCTAGGAACGAGTATACACGATGATACTTCAGATTTGGTTACGAAAATGCAACAAATGGGTCGGTTTTTGGTGTAGGCTAGAGAGAAATGGAGAAGATGAAGATGAAGTGGTGAAGAAGGTGAAAGAGTGTGAAAAATGGCTGGGAAGGGGTATTTATACCCAGCCTAGTTTCTCAAAATGTCAAGTTTAGTCCCCGCACTTTGCCCCCGGGTTCCCGAATTTTGTTTCGATTGAAAACGTTATTTATTAGTCTTGTTTTTATAATTGATAAAATGTTGTTAATGTTATTTACAAGTTAAAAATGATTTTATTCGTGACAATTATTTTAATATAAAAATGACGTGTTTAGTGTTAACGGGGCAATTCTTGGAGAAAAGTCTTAAGATAACGACAAGTCAAGCAACGATAACACGCATATAAGGACAACTAAGTAAAACAAACATGGTATCCACGTAGATGGTTTATAAAATTGAGGAATGACTGACAATGAAGGTTAATCGATCACGTTAAATGACGGACCTTCGGTGACAGATGTCACACCTTAACCCGCATTAACCAATGCTCTTACCCGCATTAATATTTGAAACTTTCAAATAATTAATGTTTTGTTGTGGATAGTTTTGACTGTTTTTGTACTGATGCATTAACTTTTATGAAGATGTGTCTTCTGCTTTGACTTTTATGATGTTTTGACTGTTGCTTGGATTGTTAGTTCTTGCTTAGATTGAATTGTACACCCGGTGTGATTATATATTTCCCATATTTGATGACTGATCTTGGACTTTTGTTCTTCCAAGTATCTGCATACACTGAGATACTATGGTATAAATTCCCCACCAACACAGTCATTTTTCTGATTTTATAATTTTTAAGAAAGCAACAACTATACATTATAATTAAAATTTTAATTACTCCCCCTAAAGTTTATATCCATATGGGATAAAAAATTTAAGGATTTTAAATTTTTAAAAGGAAAATATTTGTGTAATTTTTTTTATTTTCTTATCTGTACAAGAAGAGGAAGTATACCTTACTTGGGATCATGTCAATCTTACCCTTCACAAGTGCAAGCAATTGTTAGTAAAATAAACATAATCATGAACATATTGATTGTAGGTATTTTTGTCCTCTTGAACTCATGCTTGGTTAATATTTTGATGCTTGTGATCTTTATCATGTTTGAGTGAATTGAGTTATCAACATATACCTCACACTCAAAAACATGACAAGATCAACCACCCGCATTAAATGCATGGTAGAACTTTATCACAACTTACAGGACCAAGTCATTTAAATTATGAATTATCATTTTGTTTTGAGGTGGGGGATCCTTATTGGGATTCTTTTACTTTGATCCTTGTATTTATTTGATCCACATTAGGATTCTTTTTGTACTTCACTTCGGAAGGTGATCCTCTTTGGGATTCTTTTTCATCATTCATAAGGATTGTATTCTTTATTGATTCATCCAAGTTGGATGTGTTCCACATTAGGAATCTTTTTGGATCAGGACATTAGCACTACATGCTTGTTCCTCCAGATCATTGCTTAGCAAAATAGAGGAGAAATTGATATGGGTTAATGAGATTCATAGGGTATCATTCCCTCATGTGTTTAGGTTACTACACACACTTGGATAAGATAACACTTACTTGAATATGAGCCTTAGTTAATCACAACATGTATCTTCTTTTCCATGATGAGCCCACCCGCATATCTGATAAGTAATGACACTCTTTCAAGATTTTGAAATAAGCACAGTAAATGATATAGCGACTGTAATTATATCATTTCCCTTTTTGGATTACATTTCATATTCTTCAACAAAAACAACTTCTTTTTGTAATTTTTATAATATTTGAATGTTTTTGTAAATTTTGATTTTTACTCAAGGTTAATCATGCCAATTGATTGGACTAAGAATTCAAACCGACTAAGATCAAATGCCTTAATGAACAAATTGGCTAATTGATTGTCCGTGTGAACCTATATCAACTTTACTAACCCCTTTTCAGCACAATCTCTCAAAGAATGATATCTAATATCAATGTGTTTAGGTTTTGAGTGTTGAATTGGATTGTTTGTTATGAACATGGCTGCTGTGTTGTCAATGTGAATTGGTGTGTGGAAGAAGTTATAACCATAATCAAGCATCTGGTTTTGAATCTAGAGAACTTAAGAGCAACAAGTTGATAATGCTATGTACTTAGCTTCTACTGTTGAAACTGACACGTTTGTTTACTTCTTGCACTGCCAGGAGACCAGTCTGAGACCAAGAAATTAACAACCTCCAGAATTGGACTTCCGTTTGAAGTTGCATCCACCGTAGTCACTGTCTGTGCAGGCGTAGATGTTGAAATCCCCTTCCTTTGGATACCATAATCCAAGGGCAGGCTTTCCTATGAGATATCTGAATATCCTCTTGACAACATTTACATGTGATTCCTAAGGATCTACTTGATATCTGCCATAAACACATAAACCAAACATTATGTCAAATCTGCTTGTTGTTCGATATATGAGTGATCCAATATTGATCGATAATGAGTCTGATCCACTGATTTGCCATCTGAATCTGGACTTATCTTCATTTTTGAATCAACTAGAGTTCTAATAGTCTGACAATCTACAAAATAAAATTTCTTCAACATGGTTTCTATGTATTTTGACTGATTGATGAAGATTCCATCTGTTGTTTGTTGTACTTGCAATCCTAAGAAGAATGTAAGTTCCCCCATAACACTCATCTAGAATTTAGAATGCACAAGGTCTTCAAAATCCTTACAAAGTTGCTTGTTTATTGATCCAAAAGTGATATCATCCATGTAAATCTGGACTAGCAACATTTCTTTTCCTTTTCTTTTTCTAGAAAAGAGTCTGATTAATCTTTCCTCTATCATACCCGTGTGAAAGAAGAAAGGACGATAGAGTCTCGTACCACTTTGGTCGGGCTTGATGTAGACCATACAAAGCTTTGTCAAGCTTGTATACCCTGTGATGAAAATCCAGGTCTTCAAACCCTAGTGGTTGATTCACATAGATTTCTTTATAGATTTTTCCATAAACAAATGCACACTTTACATCCATTTGATACACACTGAATTTCATGGATGTAGAGTAAGCATGGAAAAGTATGATGGCTTCCAATCTAGCTACAGGTGCAAACACTTCATCATAATCTATTCCTTCCTCTTGAGTGTATCCTTGTGTAATCACTCTTTCTTTGTTTCTGATGACAATACCCCTGTCATCAGTGTTGTTTCTATATAACCATCTGGTACCGATAGGGTATTGTCCTTCGGGAAGATCCACCCGCTACCATACTTTTTGTTTCTTGAATTGGAACAATATTTCAAAAATTGTCTCAATCCAGCTATTGTCTTGAAGAGGCTTTTTCTATTCTTGGGTATAGTTTGACATAGAAAGCAAGAAAACAAATAGATGTTTGCAATATTTGACTTGCTTCTTATCACCCGCTCATCTAATTGGCCAATGATGCTTGACACTAGATGATCCTTATGTATCCTGGTGTTAAGTCACCAGCAATTGATACATCAAGGTTGGAGACATTCAGATCATCTTGATAAGAGGCACCTTCAGGTTGTGATGTAGGTGAATTATGAAAGTAATCGAAGGCTTTAATAGTTTATGCTTTAGTATCAGCATCACTTCGAATACTTTAATCACTTGCATTTCCTTTAGTTTCAACTAGCATAGTAGCTGCAGGATCGATATGGTTCTTTCAACACTTAGTGTTTCTCACAAACTTGTTAAATCTCACTCGTCTGATGAATGAAGAATCAAGAACTTAGTTGATAATAATATAATAAGTAAAGAACACGAGAATTTTCAAGATACTTGTATATATTATCTCTCAACTAAGTATTACAAGACTCATGCAGAACCATGGATACTAAGTTACAATGAGCGACTATATATACTACTATCTATAGCTTGTTATACGTAGATAACATGCTGGGACTTACTTCTAAACAAATACTACATTGCTAGACGTAGGGTATCTTAGATAAAGTATTATCTAAGATAAGGTAGTCATGACAGGTCCATGACTTACCTTTTGGTCACCAACTAAAGGTGGCAGCTGTACTAACTAAGGAATGGTGAACAGTGTACAAAAGTAAGGTCAACCATATGAACGTGGAAGGTATCTTAAAGAGTATCAGAGTAGGCAGCAAGTGTCAGTCCGACCATGCTTTGTCCACTAGTTCATACCGTGTTTCTTCCAAAGGTAAAACGGCTTCGGAAGAATAAGTTTTTCCGAACCATTTTATACCTCGGAAGACATAGCTTCTTCCGAGGCTTTGTCTTCGGAAGACTTTGTCTTCATTGTTCTAAGTGCTTTACTTTGGAAGGAGATCTTCTAAGTCTCGAATGACTGAGTTCATCCTTCGGAAGCTCTTCGGAAGATCACCATATAAGCTTTCGAAGTTGCAGCATTTCCTTCGGAAGTTACAGCATTACCCTCGGAAGACTTCTCTTAGTTTGTACAGATTTCATCTAAGTGTTGTTTTGGTTACATCAGCCTTAATAGTTCCAACAAACTCCCCCTAGGCTGATGCTACCAAAACTACACTTCCTTCTTCAACTATTTAACTCCTCTTTAGTTCTTTCCTTTTGTTCAATTCGGCAAGATAAAGGCTGTCAATAAATCTTCTGATGTGAGCAGCTATCATGGAGTTATAGGGATTGGTGAATGGTCTCTCTACTAACTTAGCAATATCAAATCTGCTTAAGTGTAGCAGAGAGGAGGCATTGAACTTGTTTACCTCTCCATTCTCCCTCTCCACAACAAAGTTGTGAGAAGGTTTATTAAAGCTCCACTGGACTATTATGTTTGTAGGAATGAGGGGCAAGTTTGGCAGTCTGTCCCCATTCCTAGTGTCCAGCAGGCTCACCAATTTTATTCTTAGCCTTTTCTCTTCTTCATTTAATGAATCGGAGCTTAAGGCGAGAAGATTAAGTGATTGGTGTAGGGTTTCTCAGGGTAGATCTAGGAAGGCATTTCTTGTGAGAGTGTTTGAGGATCCATCAATGCATTGTAATATGATGAATCCTCCCTCATAAGAAATGCTACTCACTTTTGAGCAGTTGTTGAGTCTTCTTTTGATCTCCCTAATTTCTTCTAAGGTTGGAGTTTTGGATGGTTCAGAGGATGATGTTGGTATTGTTTGGGTTTTGGGTTCTGTTTTGGGTTGTAGGATATGTAGCGATGGTGGTTGTTGAGAGGCAGGGGAAGGTTGTGGTGGTAGTAAGGATGGTGTGGGTTCAGGGGTGTATAGTGCATTGATGGGTTCAGTTTTGATGGGGAAGGAGAATGGTATAGGCTCAGTGGTGGTTTCCGTAATTGTGGGTAGTGGTTTGGGTTCTGGTTTGGGTTTCATCCTGTGTATCTCCTGAGATACCTCCTTCCTTCTTCCTAAGCAAATGTCAGCTTTGATATTATTGACATGTCACTATAGGGTCTTCTCTGACATAGGCCCAACTTGCCTGTCGGTGAAGCCATGTGCCCTGAGATAAGCCTTCATCCAGGCTTTATCTCCTACCTTCTTGGCAGCTGCAAGCTTAGCCTCTTCCACTTTCTTCTTTCTCTCCTGCACTTTCTCCCTATCAGCTCTCTTTCTCTTCTTACTGATTTGTTTCTGCTCTCTATTGACAAGGAGCAGGATCATCTCATTCTCATGAGGACTCAGTTCCTCCTGAGAGTAACCTCTTAAGCACAGGAAGGCTATCCTTTCCTTCCTCTTCTTCAGCTCAGCTTCTTCCTTCATCTTTCTTGCTCTCTCCTCTTTGGTCCTCCTTGCTGCTTCCTCCTTTTCTTTTTGCAGCAAGGTTGCCTCTTCCAGTTTGATAAGCTCATCAAGTGGGAGTAGTAGCATTTCTTCATTTGCCACTCCCAGGTTAATGAGTCTAACAATTGCCTCCACCCTCTTCTTTTCATTGATAGACTCCTGAGACGTTATTGCTGCTTTGCTACCTATAGCCAACAACTTTTCAGTGGGCAGTCTACCCTTTCTTCTCAACTTGTTTAGCCTCTCATCCTCAAGAATCTCCTTATCAATCATCTTCCTTTTACCTTTGTAATCATGAGGAGATGCTTCCTTTGGTGATTTTGGTCTTGAAGGTTGAGGTTGAGAGGACTGAGGATGAGGTTGAGAAGTTTGTGGTTGATCTTGAGGCATTTGTGGAAGAATGGGAGTTGTAAGAAAGTCCTCACTGTTCACCTTAGAGGCTAGATCAAGAATGGCCTCTGTGTGAATCAGTTCATCAAAAAAGGATGATAGTTCAATAATTACTTCCGCAGCTAAAATTACTGCATTGGAAGAGACTGATGTTGCACCATCTGTTCCAACTGAGTTAGTTGTTGGGCCATCAGTCCCTATTTCCCCTTTGAAGTGAATCTCGGGTTATATAGTGACCTTAGGTTGACCAAATTCCACCTGAGTGGTAGGTGGTGCACTGAGCCTTTGAAGCTCTTCTGCTACAAATTAGGTTATGGCAACATTAGGGGATGGTTGTTCAAGTGAGGAGCTCATTAGGAATTGTGTGAAAAGTTTGTGAAGGCTATTGAGCATCCTTGGATCCACTTGAAAGCTCAAAGGAGGTGCTTGTGGAAAGACAGTGGATGAGTGCTTTATGTCGGGGTAAAGGGAGGAAAAAGTTGTAAGAGTCATCAGAGATTGAGGTTCCTCATGGGCTTGTTTTTGTACATTCTCCCACTTTTTGGTAGCATCATCTTGAGAAGTAGATGAGCTAGAGGAAGAACTTAAAGAAACTTGAGTTGGTACATGCCTAACAGACTTCTCAATTTGTGTCTCAGCTAGTTTTGCCTTGAGATCATCAATCTCAAGTTGCTGAGTGGCAGACCTGGTTTCTAGGATCCTAAGCTTGAATTCAAGGTCTGAGACCTTAGAAAGCAGGTTCTCAATGGTGAGTTTCAGCGTACCCTCATCTTCATGTGAAGAATCATAGGGAGATGAGACAACATACCTAGTATGTACATCCTCATCACCAGTAGTGATTTCTTGGCACCCTGGATACCTTTGCTCAAGGATATCTCTTTTAGAGATGTCAATGGGAAAAGTTGTTGTAGACTCAGTCTCAATGATGTTACCACTGTCCTGAGAGCTCAATGAGAGACTCTTAGTAGTGGCAGCTGAGCCTACAGGAGTCCCTTACACACCGGTGGGAATCACGTCAGTTAATGGTTGCTGATGTGGGTCAGAGATCAGAGGTTTACTTTGGCTCTGTTGATCTAGAGATAGGTGTGGTAGATCAACTTCACAGCCTTGAGGAAACATGAAATCCTCATCAGTTTGGGTTAGAAGGTCAGTGAAGGATATGGTAGGTATTCCTAATGACCCGGGACCTTGGTCAACATCTAATGACTCATAGTCAGTGATGTGGATGTCCCTTTTTGGTTGCTCAGGAGAGTATTGTGACTTATCCTAAGGGCTTGAGGTTCGGGTGATGGGCTCACCAGGTTGAGAATAAGGAGACTCTACACTGATATTGCGGTCAATTGGAGGGGAAGGTTGAACAGAATGGACTTGTTCAATCATCGTAGATTGAGCAAGGGTTCGCTTGGGGCGTCTTTGGTAAAAGTGTTTGATGGGTAGGGAGGCTTTTTGGTGTGAAGTGGTGATTGCTAGTGTGGGTTCATGACCTGTTGGTTTAACAGGGATGTCACCCGGAGCCATGGGCTCAAGCATACCTGGAAGCAGAGGAGTGAACCTTCCAGTAAAGTTGGTACATATCTTCTTTAGCATTTGGAAGATACCCGGCCGCATTTGAGGTACTACTACAATATCCTTATATTCTAGTTTATCTAGGTCTACTTTACAGTTGATGAAGTGCTAAATGAACGTAGGGTACATGTAGAATGTATTTTTGATAAGATTTCCCCTCAGGTTATTCAGAACAAACCTGGAATAGTTGAACCTCAGGCCTTTGACCAACCCATGAACTAAACAGCCTAGTTCATAGGGGATTTGATCCCAACCGCCTGATTTGTTTGACAGACTATGAAGAACAATGTGTAGTAAGTACTTCCAGTTATAGGAGAAATTGAATTTGTAGACAGTAGACTTACTAACATCACCTCCATATCCCATTTGTGTATAGGAGTCTTTCAAATCAGGCTTTGAAAATTCAGTTGGAGCCCCTACATCATGAAGCTCAAAATGTTCCCTGATAGTGGTTTCACTTACCACTATCTCCTGTCCACATACTCTCGAGCGAATTACCCTCGCATTGTTGATGACTTCATTTTGGCCATTTGTCCAAAAATCAGATATGTGGTTAAAGTAGATGGTAGGGTTTATTGTGAGAGCGGGAATGTATATGGATTGTGTTAGGAACTAGATGATTTGAGCGAAGTCACTATCCATAAATGAATCAAGGATAGCATCTTTGTTATGTTGTGGGTTTAGAGCCATTGTTTTGGTATTGTGAGAAGGAAAAGTTTCGAGCTTGAAGATTACAGTGAAAATAGTATGCTAGGGTTTTGACAGTGGTAAAGAAAGCATAGAAGAGAGTTGGAGTCCATTAAATATGGAGTAAAAATCAAACCGATAAGGTGAAATGACACTATGCGGCTTGATTTGATAGAGGCGGTAAAGATGTTTTATTCAAAATACTCCAAGAATCTTCTACAAAATCTTACTTTTTGCAGAGTGGGACCCAAATGTTTCCGTTACAATTTTTTTTAAAGCATTCTTCCGATAACATCTGCTTCCGAGAGAACTTTAAGGTTTCTCTCTCCTAACAATCTTCCGAAGCCAAATTTTGCTTCCGAAGCAAAATCTATCATAAAGACTATTTTGCTTTAGAAGGTAAAATGTGGTTTCATAGAAGCATAAAATTTCCTTTGGAAGAAGGTTGATCCATGATCAAGTTTTCTTCTGAAGCATAATTCTTTGTCTTGGTTAGAGGAATTTACCTTCGGAAGAAGAGTAAAACTATCTTCCGAGGATAAATTTCTCTTCGGAAGAGTTTATATTAGAAATTTTGAAGAGATACCTTTGGTGACAGGGTTTAAGTTGTAAATAGACATATTTGACTTAACATTCGGTGCGAAACAATTAGTGAAGGTTTATCATCCCTATAGCTGTAATTAAATACTTAAATCTTTGTTCATCAAAAGCTTTCATGAACAAAACAGCATATTGTTCATTTGAGTCAACTTTGATCAATTTGATCAGATTTTTCTCATTAATATCTCTAGAAATGATACCTAATGTCGATATGTTTTGTCTTAGAGTGCTTGACTGGATTTTCAGTTATTGAAATAGCACTCTTGTTGTTTATATGAATGGGAGTCTCCATGAAGTTGAAACAATAGTCTAACATCTGATTTTGTATCCATAGCAATTGAGCACAACAGCTAATGGCAGCAATGTATTCAGTCTCAGCAGTTGATGTAGAGACATATGATTGCTTCTTGCATTGCCAGGAAAAGATCCTTCCACGAAGAAATTGACATCCTCCTGATGTGGATTTATTATTGATGTTACAACCACCATAATCACTATTAGTATAACCATATAGGTTGAAGACTTTGTTCTTACGATACCAAAGGCCCAATTTGGGAGCTCCTTTGAGGTATCTAAGTATCCTTTTGGTAGCGATGAGGTGAGACACCTTGGGAGCAGCTTGATATCTTGCACATATGCATGTAGCAAACATGATATCAGGTCTGCTTGTAGTGAGATACATTAGAGATCCAATGATTGCCCTGTACTAATGCGGATCGATATCCTCCCCCTTGGAGTAAGGACAAAGATTGCGATTTCTTTATATAGGTGTCTTAGCCGGCTTGCAGTCTTTCATCACAAATCTTTCTAAAATATCCTTGACATATTTAGATTGATTTATAAAGAAGCCATCTTCCATCTGCCTTACTTGAATTCCCAGAAAGAAATCCATCTTTCCCATGGAACTCATTTGAAACTTCTTTCTCATGATGCTTTCAAAGTCTTTACACATTTGGTCATTTGATGAGCCAAATATGATGTCATCAACATACACTTCAACAAGCAACATGTCCTTCCCTTATTTTCTTATGAACAGTGTCTTGTCTATGGTGCCTCTAGTGTACCCGTTCTTCAGACGAAATTGAGACAATGTCTCATACCATAACCTTGGTGCCAGATCCAGCCCATAGAGAGCTTTATCTAGTTTGCACATATAGTAGGGGTGTTGTGGGTCTTCAAAGCCAGGTGGTTGACACACATAGACTTCTCTGTCGATGTTCCCATACAAAAATGCACATTTGGCATCAAGTTGATACACTGTGAAGTTCTTGGATGCAATAAAAGCAAGAAATATTCTTACAGCTTCAAGTATTGCAACAGGTGCAAAAACTTCAGTGTAATCTATTCCTTCCTCTTGTGTGTATCGTTGAACTACAAGTCTAGCTTTGCTCTTGATAATCAAACCTCTATCATCCCTTTTGTTCCTGAATCCCACTTTGTGCCAATGGGTACTTGACCAGGTGGTAGTGGGCACAGATTCCATACCTTTTTCCTTTTGAATTGAAGCAATTCCTCTTGCATTGATTCAACCCAATTGTTACTTTGAGAGCCTCTTCTACCTTTTTAGGTTCCACTTGAGAGAGAAAGCATGAGTACATGCAGACATTTTTGTTGTGAGTTTGTATTCTGGTCCTCACACCTTCTGAGACATCCCCAATGATGTTTTCAGCTGGATGAGTGTTATGAATCCCGATTCTGGGAATAGCAACTAGTTGCATAGATAGATCCAGATTTGAATGATTCATATCAGGATTATTAATATTGTTTCCAGCTGAATTTTCTCTTTCATTCAATGATGATTGTTTGAATGAATGAGTAACATCATCAAAAGTGTTTTGTTGTAAGATAGCATCAACAGCTGCATGTTCCTCCAGATAGCTATCTTTAGCAGCTTGGTGTTGAGAAATTGAGTTGTCATCTGAAGTGACTTGATGCTCATTAAGTTGACAACTGGTTGAAGCTCCATTGTTTCCTGAGGGATTCAGACTTTCAGGACTTGCAGTGGTGGGAGCTTGTTCCTCATTCCTTCTAGGAGAATTTGGAATAAGTTTGGGCAACTCAAACATCTAATCATCATTAGAGTCACTTTAAGTTCCTGTTCTAGCTGAAACATTCTAACAAGATTATTAAGAATAGTTGGGAAACAATTCTAAGTTAAATATATGGTCAGGACCATTTCCCTTAACACAAGGAGTGTGTTCATTTACAACTATGTTGGATGACTCCTTAAATTGTTGATTCTTGATGTTGTTTACTCTATAAGCTTTGGAGATTGAAGAATATCCAACAAAGATGGCATCATCTGACTTTTCAGCAAATTTTGCCAAATTGTCCTTTGTGTTAAGTATGGTGCATCTGCTGCCAAAGGACCTTAGAAAGCTAATGAACGGTGGCCTCTTGTTCCATAACTCATAAGGGGTCTTTCCATGGGGCTTAACAATGAGAACCCTATTCTGTACATAGCATGCAATGCTGACTACCTCTGCCTAAAAAGTTAGAGGCAGCTTTGAATCAGCCAACATGGTTCTTGCAGCCTCAATAAGTGTCATGTTCCTCCTCTCAGCAACACCATTCTATTGAGGAGTTCTTGGAGCATTATATTGTCTGGCAATCTCTTTTGAGTTACAGAACGAGTCAAGAACTTGATTCTTAAACTCAGTCCCTTGGTTACTTCTGATTATCTTTACTTTGTGATCAATTTGATTTTCTATCTTAAGAATAAAAGATTTTAAGGTTTCAATAGTTTCATCCTTAGTTCTTAAGAAGAATACCCATGTAAATCTAGTAAAATCATCAATTATCACAAAGAAATATGATTTTCTTCCAATGCTTATTATACTTGTAGGACCAAATAGATCCATGTGCAATAAGTGTAATAGGGTAGTGACAGAGTTCGCTTCTTTGGGTTTATGAGATGCCCTATGTTGCTTCCCTTTCAGACAAGCAACACAGTTGTCTTTACGGAGAAATTCCTTTTTAGGCATACCATGTACCAAGTTATTCTTAGCCAATTTATTCATTGTCTTAAAATTAACATGACACATTCTTTTATGCCAAAGAGTTGACTCATCACTATTTGCTTTGGAAAGAAAGCATGATACTTCACCCAGTGGGGAAGCATTGTTCATATCCAGCTTGTGCATATCCCTTTTCTTGGGAGATCTTAGAAGAATCAATTCCTTAGGAATTGTTATCCCGGGTATGAGGATAATTCACTCATGTTTTGTGAAAAGCATTTGATGCTTTTTGTCACAGAATTGAGAAACACTTAGAAGATTGTGTTCAAGCTGTTTGACAAAGTGTACTTTGTCAAATGTTAACTTACCATTGGACACAATACCTCTACCAGAGATGTATCCTCCGGTTTCACCTCCAAACTGAATAGGACCTCCATCAAAATTATGAAATTGTTGAAGAAGAGATTTATTCCCTATCATGTGTCGGGAGCATCCACTATCCACAATCCAATGTTTCTATTTTTATCATATGGATATCCCTACAAAAAGGTGAAACAGTTAGCTCTTATTGGAAACCCTAGCCTTGTTGGTCTTGGGTTCTTCAAATAATGATAACACAATTGAACCAAAGTGTAAGCATGTGGGTTCAATAGTAGTTTGGCAAGAGGAGGTTTGGGCTACAACATCTTCTTTGATTTTCCATTCCATCCTTTGGTTGATCATTAAAGATGAGCTTCATGAAGCTTGGGTAGCAGAGCATTCTTCCAAAGTTTCTTTCCCTTCAGAAGAATCTTTCAAACCATTCTCTTCTAAAGCAGTCTTCTTTTCGGAAGGTTTGAGAGGTGCTCTCTTGATCTTCGGAATTCTTTTTGATTTCTCTTCCGAAGGTACTTTCCTTTCAGAAGAAGATGTTCCTTCCAAAGATAACTTGGCTTCGAAAGACTGCTTTCCTTTCTTCAACCTTTGGATCTGGTTATGTGATCCAAGTGTGACACCTTCCTTTGCTACTCCTTTTCTTACCCTGTTTGCATAATGTTGTAGGATTCTATATGCCCAAGACACGTAGAATATTGATGCGGTTAGTACGTTATGATCCAAGTCGGGTTATACCCAATAACAAGCTTAGCAAACACCAATTAATATTTAATTGATGATATGATCATGCAATTAAATATTAACACCAATTTAGAAAATGGGTTTTCTAAACAAGTTGCAAATGAAAGGGAACAACATATTAGAATATTTTGTTCAATAATATTATTTGAAGTGTTATTTAAATAAGTTAGATAACACCAAATAATAATGAGAAATTATAACTTATAGGTTAAATGGTTAATTATATAAGTTATACAACTTGAATATACAATTAAATGTTAATTACATGTCTAGTTGCAAGACCATTTTTAATGTGTGTGTGTGTTTTATTTAAAGAGGGAAAACCCTTTTTGAATTAGTTTTGGCCGCCCCCTTTTATTATCATTGGACCATTTTTGTCTTGGATACACAACACACATTAACTTGTCTTGATTTCTCCCATAATCTCCACCATTCTCATTACATGCAACAAACACAAACATCTCTCTCTCTCAAGAAACTCACGGCCAGGCAGCAGTTTTCTTTGGAGTTTTTGGAGCTCTTTTGTCTTGTTTTGGTGTACATCTACCTAGCAAGAAGAGGTGTTTGCAAAGAGCTTGGGGTATACAAGCTTGAGGGCTTCTTCCTTGAAGTCTTGGCCGTTTTTGCATCCATAATCTTCCTTCTTTGGTCGGTTTTTTGCTGCTGAAAAAGGTAGTAATCACAGCTCATTGTGGCTGTGATTTTATGTGCATTTACATAAGTATATAGCTTGGTTATTCACATATTAAAGATCCTTTTGATTTGGGTTTGTTTTTCATCTTAAAAACATCATTTAGAACATGATATTTTCTACTTATAAACATGTTATAATGCTAAACTTCCGCTGCATTTTTTAGAAAGTTTAATCGGTTAAACTACGTTTTGTGTTCTAACAAACCCTTCAATGGCATCTAGAGCCGGTTATGTGCATAGCTAGCTTGTATGGTCTTTAAAAATTTTGTTTTATGGACTTTAAAACCCCTTTAGGGGCTGCTATGTTTTGTATGAATGATTCCCCAAACTTTCAAGGTCATATCACACATGCTAGTGATTAGACCTTGAAAGATATATATTATGATATGTTGATTGTTTGGACAATGTTTAAAACCCAAAATTTCAGTTTATGTTGGCTGAAATTTGGTGGTTTTAAGTGGGGTTTCATTATATGTTTGGATGATATGATCATTGGATGTTAGTGTGCATAACCTAGCCTTTGGCCTTATGATTTG
>BJCO01642611.1:3550-13890 GCA_018326465.1 Flaveria floridana | reverse complement strand
ATTGATCAAATATGCATAAATATAATTATATCTTTGTATATAATGGGTCAAATTTACTAGAGCACTACGTATAAACTATATATACATATTAATTCGATCCGAACCGAACCGAGCGGACCTTTGCTCGTGCTTGGCTCGTTTACAAACCGATCCGAGCCGATCAGCTCATTTACAACTGAGCAAAAATTCGAACGAGCATTTTTCGAGCAAATTCCGAACGAACGTCGAGCGAGCGTCGAGCGGTTTGGACAGCCCTACCGGTTAGTACTCCAATATTCAATAATCTTTAATTATTTGAGGACGTCATTAAATTCACTAATAAGCTAAAGCAAAGTTCAATAATTAAAAATTCGGCATGGCAACCAGCAAGGCAAAATTCAATAATTAATAATTCAATAATTATGGGCGGCTCTAGTTTATAATAAACTAGGCTAGTCCCGTGTAATATACGGATTGAACAAATAAATATTAATAAAAAATTATGTATTATAAAATAATACTTAAAGATAAAATATGATTATAAGTATGTATAAATAGCTACTTTAAGTAAATAAATAGTAATATATTTTTATTAAACTTTTATTTTATAATAAAATTGTGATTTTTAAATATATTGTTTAAGAACAATGATTTTAAAAAAAAAATTCAGTGTATTCTGTATTTTATAACATTTTTGTTTTTAAAAGTATGTTTTTAATAAAAAATAGATTTTTAATTTATTAAATTATATATATTTTTAATTTAAAAATAGTATTAGTAATATTATTAGTATTCAATATCATTATTAATAATATATAGAAATGAGAAAGTAAGTATAATGAGATCTACAACTGTTTAATGCTTATTTTAGTTTTTTATAGATAGATAGATAGATAGGCTAAACACTCATAAATAAACGGATAAAATTTTAATGTAAAATATATATGTAAAATAAACATGTATAGTTACAGCATAATACTTTAATATAAAATATAATTAAAGTTATATATAGGTAATAGTTCAAGAAATAAAACAATTATACCATTTTATAAATCTCTTGTGTAAAAAAGTTTCATTTTTAAACATTCGTTTTAAGATTTTTTATAAAAAATATTTTTTATAAAAATCTTGTTTTTTTTTAAATATAATTTGTAATTATTCTGGTTGTTTTAATAAGATTGTTTTAAAATATTTCACCTGTTTATAATTTTTTTAAAAACAAAATGATTTTAAAATATTTTGTTTAAAAAATGTTTAATGTTTTTTAGAAAATTTTATATTATATAAAACTTTAATTTTTTGTTATTTAGATTTTAATTAAAAGATGTTATTTTTATTTCCTTCATAAAATCTATTTTAAAAAAAGATAGATTGATTTAAAAAAATACATAGGTGAGAGAAACATAGTAATTAATAAATTTTTTTAATAAAAAAAAGAAATTTGTATGAGTATTTAAATTGCTATAACTCCCTTTTGTAGGAAAAAATGATGGATGGATTTCTAGAAAGAGGACAAGTGGCAAAAAATGGGTTAAAAAATAAAAAGTGGTAAATTTTTTTTACTTTATTAGAGGTTATGGATAAGCAATGGCTTTAGGCCTTTATATTTTAAGTGCCTCCAATTTTAGAATGCTATTATAACATATTTTTAAGCAAAATATATCTTCAATAATGTAATATTCATGATCGTAGAGAAAGAATAAAAATCTTTCTGAAAGAGAATACTAAGAATAATTTTATGAATGTGCTCTGTTTTTTTGTGTTACTGTAAAATGTGGTGTTCAAGTGTTAGAAAAGATGATTTTAAAAAAATAAGATGAAATAGGTGCTAACATCAGTAATTGAAATTTTCTTTTTAGTGAAAAGCAAATAGTAAGTACGGGGCCATAAAGACTTGTTTTTCATTATTTTTTCATATTTAAAATATTATATTTTTATATTTTTAGATAAAATACTGAGTTTTAGTTGCTTACTATATATATGATCAATGCCACAAAAAATGATGTATTTAATGTTACGATAATTTTCTCTTGACATACATGTTTATTATTTTCGTTTTAAAAATATTTTATTCTATATTGAAAATTTGCTTTTATTGTATTTAGAGATCGAAAAATATATATTATATAAATACAACTTAATTTGTAATAAAAATATATATGTAGTAAACTAAAGATAAAAAAAATAAACTAGGTAAATTAGTATGGTTAAAGTTATAACCAACTTAATACTATTGTTGAAAACTAAATATTATGTTTAATAAAACAATTAAAGATAATATATATTCGTGTTGATAATTTATTTAAATAATGTTTGTTTGGATGAAAATTTAAACTTAAATTTTTTATTACACTTCAAAAATAATTTATAAAAAAAGGCCTCAACTTCTTTGTTCACTTTAGGTCTCGAAAAGAGTTAAGCCGCTTCTGCCTAAGAAGTGAGATTTATATTGGGGAAATATCATATTTTCCCTTATAGTAGGTATAAAATTAATAACTTTAATTTAGTGTTTTGTCAACTCTTAAAGGGAGCCTTGGAATTAATATAAAATTAAAAAAAAATCAATGCTAGAAATATTATGTTTGGTGCGAATTAGAAATAAATAAACGAGTATTTTCTATTTTGATTTGATGAGTTAACAAACCCTAAAGTGTTCTATAAGTAAACAATCAATATTAATATTGATAATTGTGTTTTACTCGAATTTCATGCACCATTATTCGTTGTAAGATTTGGTTTATATTAATGGCAATGCCTATCATATAATGTGTTTTGTTTTTTATATACAAAATCGATTTATTTTTTGAAGAAACAAGAATTACGAGAGACGAAATAGTTAATATATAGTTTAGTCAAAATTAGTTAGAATAACACTCAACGTATTTCTCCCATTTCACGAAACAAGGATGTTGAGGTCTTTCGTTCGTTAGTAGATCTCTAGTCGTTAAACGTTCAAAAATAGAAAAAAAAAACGATATCATCTCAGTCTCGTGAATTCATTTTTGACGATTTAACTATTGTTCAAAAGAAAAAATATCAAAGAAATAGCTTATATTTAGTCCAATGGTACTCTTACGCCCCTTTCATCCAGATTACCATGATTATATACGAGCAACTTGAGATAAGTTTTCTTCATTACGCTTCAGTTTTAATCTTTCTTCCTTAAATTGGCTTTTATGGGCCAATAGTTCAGACAAAAATAAAGCATGCATTTTTTGTTGAATTTAATTTATTTTTCTTAATGATTTAGACGAAAATAATGCATACATGTTCTTGAATTAAATCTATCTATCTATTCTAATAAAAGAAGATTTTGAGTTGTCAATTGACATAATATTAACCTCCTAAGCCTAATTTTCCCGATTTTCTTTCATATTAAATATTTACATTAACTACTAATTATATTATTTAATTCTTTTTTAAATTAAAATAGTTTTTAATAAATTAATGAAGAGTTCTTTGTATAAATATAATTTCTAAAGAAACAATCTTTTGTATAACATAATAAATTTTTTAAAATATCAAACTTGTTAAAAATATAGAATATTTAAAATCAATGTTTTTAGAAATTAAATTTTTTATGAACCATAAAAAATTAAATTTCAAATTTATAATAAGAACTTTTACATTTTGACATTTTCTTAAAACGTTTTGATTTAGAATGAATTTTTAAAAAAAATTTAAATAAAAAATTTAAAACAAATGTTCAAAGAAAATAATATTACTGTTTTATTACTTATAATTTTACTCATACGTAATTTTAATAATATCATATTTCAAAGTATCATTTAATAATTAATAATTTTTCATTACTAAATATTTAATATTTTATTTATTCAACCCCTATAATACACGGGGTACTACACTAGTAGTACATACAAGTTTGTTTTACTACTATTATTATTAGCTATTATATTATTACTAGGTTAGAGCCCATGTATTACATGGGTGGAATAAATAAAACATATCAAAATCATTAGTTTTTTAAATATTTTATTTTCTAAATTTAATTATCTATTGGTGAAATAAAAATATAATAAATATTTAAAAGTTATAACAAAAAATGAAATCTGAAATTATTACTCTATGTTTAAAGATAAAATAAGTCTAAAATCATATAATTTAGTATATATTAATAAATTATTAAAAAAAGAATATTTATATTTTAGACGTTTAATATTTAGTTTACTTATTTAAAATAATTATCATTTAATATGATAGAGAAAATAAACATAAATGTATATATATTTGTTTTAAGATATTTTAGTAGAAAAGGAATGTCAAATTGATTATTTTTATAATTTTCGTATTTATTATGAGAGAGAAGCGGGAAAATGATTTTTCGGATATGTTAAAATGATGACACGTGTCATTTGATATGCTAGAATGATGACACGTGTAAAAAAAAACCTTCTTTTATTATATGTTATAGATGTTAATCTTTTTCTACCCTCTACCCATGTAATAGATGAGTTTCTAACCTAGTTATGATTATATAAGCTATGACCGTTAATAATAGTAAAAAATCTATAACTGTAAAAAGTTTAAAAGTTGATTAATATATAAGAAAGTCGAATCTCATACAAACTTAACATTGAATTTTCTCATTTTCCTTTTTTCCATAAAAGTATAATCCTTTTCAAAAAGTAGTAGTTAGGAATAAAATCATATACTCTTTCCAATAATTTTGGGATTCTTTAAAATCAATACCCCATCCACTGCCAGAGAATTAGTATTTCTTGCACGTTTAAATTGTTAATAACAAATTATAATAATTTTTCTCGATTGAGTTTTAACTTAACAAAATAAGAGAACTTTATACAAAAAAATGTTGACGTCTGATAAAATTAATAATCTGAAATTGTAGAACAATAACTTAGAAACAACAATCGTTGAACAAAGATTACCTTTTACTTTCTTTCCTTGCGAACAAGATGAAGAACGTGAACAGTAAACCAAAATTGGAAGTTAATACTTGGAGAAAATCTCAGAAACGTGTAGCACACTATCAGATTAAACCAATTTGACCGCTACTATCAAATGTTTAATCGGATTTTAAACTGAGATTTGAGAATCTGAATATTGTTTTGTGAAGAAAGTTAGCGACCGAGAGACCAGAGAGAGAAAAAAAAAAACAGAACCGAAAAACCTTCTCTTTGTACAATCGAAGAAAATGAAGAAACTGTCACAACCGAAAATCAACTGTTGACCGGAAGTTCTTCTCTTCAGTTGTGTTTTTCTTTTTTTCCCCTGTTTGTTCCTTCTGTTCTCTCCTTTTTTGATACCTTCGATCTGATTACAACATTGAAGAAAAAGATTGCAAAGTTTTGGGCTTTAATTTGGGCTTATATAATAAATAGTTATGTAAGCCCAATTGATGTTAATAATCAAACCCAATTCAATAAATCAATATATATATTTAAATATATATAACTAATCGTATTAATGTAAAACGAGCCCGCACTCCCGCGTCACCTAACTCGTTTAATCATTATCACGATTTATCAGATCAACAAATTAATCCAATATAACTAAAACTATTGATAACACTAAAATTATCAACAAAAAATATTGTACTAGTTCAATAAAGCAAATATAAAATGCAAATAAAGACTGGTATATTAAATTTGTTTTCTAATTTAAAATATTCCCTAAAGTGGTGCACGTTGCATTTTATTTCGATGAAAATTCCCAAAATCTTGACCTTTTATCTAGTGATTGTGATTATGTCTTGATTTGATCTCAACCACGTATAAGATTAGAACTTTGAATTTCTCAAAATTAATACGTGGGATGCACTAAATCTTTTGAGTTGAGATCTTACCGTACTTTTTTCTTGATGACTATATATTTCTTTTATTAAAAATAAGAGACTAGCAAGGTGTTGAACACATGCAAAAAATCAAGGCATTTTAAATAGAAAAATCACACCAAGAGTAACAATTGAAGTATTGTAACTTTGCCCTATTTTAATAGAACAAAGTTCTCATAGATAGATATGGTTAGGCTATGAGGTTATGTTGGTTTTAAACATGGTGACGGAATAAAAAAAATCATTGGTTGTGTTTTCTTGAAGACGAGGGGCCAATAGACCTCGACCTCGCTTGGTTTTGTCCAGATGACTCGTTCAATCTCTCAATGGTATTGATCCACCTAGTTTGTATTATTTTCTTTTAAATAGCAAGATAATATTAAACATTGACTAGAAAGAAACTAGACAGGTAAATAAAAACAAACTACAATGCCATGAATGAGTTTTTTTAACCAACCCACTCAACTAGTATCAACTTTAAGATTCCTATTAACGAACAATAAGTCTTTATCACAATCTCACAAGGATCAAAAACATGTGCGTCGATTCCATCTTTTTCACACAACATGGACACAAAGTGGAGGGAACATTTGTACCTTTGTCAATGAAGTTTAACTGAATAGGGATATGATCACACATAAATCAGACCAAAATGTTAACTTTGTGCGGTAGTAATTGATTCCATCAAGTCGGCCCAACCCCATGTGGTAAAGGAACGGGATCAATATATATATGCTAACGACATTTAGCATATATACATCAACCCACCCACATTCCAAACACAAGCATCCTCGGTATCAGCCCAACTAGCACTTCAATTCCTGACACACGTAATCTACGGTTACAATCTTAGCCCCCTTAACCTTTTAAAATTTGTTTTTGCAAAAATATGAAAAATCCCGTGATACGGACAGGATCCGAAACCCCTTCCTGTTACTTTCTTACCTTCAATAGAAAGAACCCTCATCCTCTTATTGATGATACCATGAAAAAGTTTGGAACTTTCATCTACTTCTATACTCCATTTAACCTTTGCTTTTATGCATAAAAAATGTCATCTATCTAAATCATTTATTTGTTTGTTCACCATCCATCTTTCTTCTCGAAGTTGAGATGACCCAACACCACCATCAATAATTCTAGGGGTAATTAATTGTAGACTTAAATACATATATCTCGTTATAAACTGGTAAAAGTACATTTATCTAAAACATCAATTTTTATGCATGATGTATAATTCTTTATAAGCATGACTTTAGAAAATATGTTTCAAGCTTAGATGAAGATATATGAAATTGTTCATAATTTTGCAAGCTCCAATAATTGATCATGAACATTATGTCTAACAATAACCTCCCACATAACAATTGCCTCATGCCAAGTATGTCTTGATCGTAGTTTTAAGACCTTTCAATATCGCTTCAATCTGATGAAAATAATAGATCATACATAAGAACTCACGTACATATGCACGTAAACACATTTGAAATCCATCCATTTCAACCATGAATTATATAATTTAAATGATATAGTAGACTTGAAATCCATCCATTTCAAATCCATCCATTTCAACTGTGTGCAACCAGTATGGTGCAAATGAAAAACAAAATCAGGGATCCTGTGTGATAAGAGTTTCCAAGCAAAACTAAAGGGAAAACTATACATAGTGGCAGTACGTCCAGCTATATTATGCGGAACAGACTGTTGGGCCATAAAGAAATCGCATCAGAGACAAATAGAGCTCGTGGAAATGCGAATGCTGAGGTGGATGTGTGACCATACAAGATTGGATCGAATAAGAAATAACGTGTTTCGACATAGGCTAGAGGTGACTTGTATCACAGATAAAATACGAAAGAGAAGTTTAAGATGGTTTGGGCACGTAAAGCGGATACCAATGGTAGCACCCGTTAGAGAATTAGAGAACATCAACGTAGAGGGTAGGAGAAGTAGAGGTACACTTAGGTTGACTTGGGACGAAATAATTAGGCGAGATATGGTAGACTTGCACCTCTCTGAGCACATAATCGAGGATAGGAGTGCATGGAGGTGTACAATTAAAATTAAAGACTTTTATCGGGATCTGCGGGTAGGAAGGGTAGACGTAGACTTGTTACGGGACCCCTGTTTTCCTCAATCTGCCCTTATACGCGATTCTTGCCGTTTATTGGATGTACGCACTTTCTAAGCATTTATGTGATTTATACCTGTGTGTTGTATGCCGTATATTATGATTGCTACTTTTATTGATTTCGATGTTGAGTCGGGGGTCTCTTCGGAAGCGGTCTCTCTATCTCCCAAGATGGAGGAAAGATTTACCACCACCTACCCCTCCCAGACCCTACTCTTAAGTGAAATTTACTGGGTATGTTTGTTTGTTTATTTAAATGATATAAGGTTCAAAATCAACCACCTTTTGTCTAAGCAAAATCCGCTAGTTCTATCCAAGACCACAACTTCGATAGAATTAGTATCGAACACATCTTTAAAAACAAGGAACTGATCCAGTTACTTTTTTTTAAACTATCCTTACCGACTCTAGTACATTGATAAGCACGTAAACAAACATAGAAGAACAAGCCACCATATAAATGAAATCATTAAATTGTAATTAGTAAATTCAGAGACGTGCTACCTAATCTTTCAGCCACAAACTAAATTAAAATCTCAAAATATAAAGTAAATACCCGGATTATGGCTCTTAAACATAAATAATAAGGAATATATATTATTTTACAAGTTTAGAAAGAGGTATATGAAAGTTTCTCTAATAATATAATAATACGCATAAAATAAATTATTTTTAAAGAACATAGACATTAATTATGAAACTATTGATTTTAAAAAGGGTCCCTTTATTTAGATACTCCCCAATTTTAAATCAATACCCCTGCACCCTATACGTCGCGTATGAGATCATACGTGAAATATACTGATAAAAGATTGATTGAATCTAATTTTTTAACCTGTTTATATTTTTTAATTGGCGATCTCCGACAATCGATGAAAACTTATTAGTACCCTGTGATACTTTAGAAAACGTTGAACGAGTACGTTGCATGGCAGGCTTCTGATGCTTTACACCTGAACTTGTTCTTCCGGTAATGTGAGACGTAATAAACGAGCTATGTCTCGGCATGTCGCACGTACTTTGTTGAGTGTCATACTTTTGTTGTTAAACCTTTAACGTTGGACGACCACGAATATCTATTTGAACAACAGGGGCTTTTTTTGTTATTTTTCCATGGATACACAATTTTTTTAATTTTTTCCAACAAACTAAATTTTACAGCTGTGGGTTGTGTCATTATTTGTTGTTTCACCCGTTTCATTTCTTTTTCAACATCAACTTTTTCATCCACCATATATGATAGTTTAATTTTATCAAGTTTCGTCCAAAATACGTCAATTTCATCTAATTGAATTTTAGTGCCTGGATTATAAAGTATAAATTAATATATAATTTGTTACTTTAATAGAAAAATGATAATGATGGAGCGGCTATTAACAGAATTTTCATACTTTTCCAGCCGATAAGCACAAGGCAAGCCACAACTAGTGAAAAGATGACAACCATATGTTGCATTTGCAGAGCGCATCACATGCAATTTAGTGTTTTCGGCAACTAATAAATCAAGAGCTATGTGTGAAACCTTGCCTCTTAAGTAATCAAATATCGGAAGTTTATGATGATTCATGGTTTTAATTTTGCTTGTCACAAAGCTTTTTTTTAAATTTACCTCTTGTGCGTTCACCAATTGATCTATAAACTCCACAAGTCTATCCAGTGAGCTATTTGTTGATTTAAAATATCTTTTTAAATTTGTATGCTGACTCTCCACCCTATTTGTTGTGTGTTGGCCAAAATTGCGGTTCGAGTTAGTCCAGACTGATACAAACATTTCTTTGTAACTTTCTAACCAGTTTTTGTTTATATATGATAATACTTCTGAAAATATAATAAAACATAATTAAATTATATATTGAACAGTATTGTAGTTATACTTGTAAATCTCCGCCCTGGGAGACTCACACAAATGTGCCCATGCATATTTAAACTTTCTCCAGTCATCTTTCGTAAAACTTACTTTACAGTGTTTCGCGATATTTTCATCAATATGTCACCTGTATAAACACTTTGAAGCATTCGGAAACACTTTAACACATGCGTTTATTAAAGCGAGATCTCTGTCTATTATTATGACGCGCGGCTCCATACACTTGTTTAACGTATCTTTCAATCTATTAAGCACCTATTCAAAATTATCTTCCCGTTCTTTGCTAATAAACATATGAGCAACACAAAATGTCTTGTGTGTGGAGGTCACACCAACAATCTGAATAAACGGAAGTTTGTACATGTTTGTTTTATATGTAGCGTCTATCATCAGCACGTGCGAAAATGCACGCCAAGTGTCGTATGATTTAGGATTACAAAAAAATATATCTTTTACGACATTTATATCGGGATCTTCTCGGGTGTAATAAACGTACCTTTTAATAGATAAAAGGTTTTCTAAGACTTGCATTGGTGTTTCACCGACTTTTC
>BJCO01642568.1:0-10743 GCA_018326465.1 Flaveria floridana | reverse complement strand
GATATATACAAACACACACGATGACATCTTTAATTACTTGGAAATAAATGAAAGCACTTACTTGAAATTTCAATAGCTTCTCAATCATCTTGACTATACTGTTCATGGATGGGCGATCCTTCAAGTTGAAGCTGGTGCATTTATATGCCACTTCTATATATGTATGTAAAGATTCACTATCAACTTGATCTTTTATATCATAATCAATTAATCTGTATGGATTGGCACAATGATACTTTCGAACTTCATTCATCAGATTGAAAGAAGTAGTTGGGCCTAAAAACTTGGGTGGTAGATATAGCATCCCCATCAACAATTCAAACATTACGATGCCAAATGAGTACATGTCTACTTCTGTCGTGAGGATGTCGCTCGCGTGGTATACAGGATCTTTGTAAAGCCATGCATCCATTGGCTGATACACTTGTTGTTGATTTCTAGGGACTAATACCGAAGAACCAAAACCGCAAATTTTAGCCTCCATCTTGTCATCCAACAATATTTGTTTGCTACTAAAGGTTCTATGTATCACTCTGCCACGGTCCCCAAGACCTGAATGAAGGTACTTGAGCCCCCTTGCTGCCCCTAAGCATATCCTGAGACGTTGCGCCCATGTAATGCAACGTCTTTTTGATGGTAAGCTAAGATAACTATAAAGGCTATCATTGCTAGCAAAATCAGAAACTAGAATCATCTCAGTATCTTCTTCACAGTAGCCAATGAACCGGATGATATTTTCATGGCTTAAGCTACACATCATATCAAGTTCATTAAGGAACTCATCTCGATGATGGCCATGTTTTGGATCATAGCGTATGATGGTGGCTTTGCGGTTTTGAAAGCGATCAGGGAGTTGTCCTTCGTAGGTCGTCCGAAACTGAGTAGATCCATGGTCAATGGGGAAACTGAAGCTTTTAGTGGCTGCATTGATGTCCGCAAGTGGAATTTTAAAATTTTTAGCGTTTTGATGTTGGCGGCTTCGTATGGTAACGATAGAATCAGCTCCATGGTTCTGTAAATATAAACAGGTGCAATTTACTCTGAGGCGTGATTAACTTTTTATGTAATTCAGACATATTGAATACTAATCCAAACTATGTTCCACCGGCCGATAATCGACATGGACAATTTGATCAGTTAAACTACTAACTTTCACTATAGATTTCAATGACATCATAGTAGCATACTTATTACAAATTTACAATTGATTTGCACTTTATTTCCAGCCTATTTATTTAGCTTTTATGTATCATTGTAAGTGAAATCCAATACAAAACATGTGTGAATATTTAATTATTATGCTACTAACTTGACAACAAAAGTGTATGTGAGAGTATGATTTATATATTATCTGCCATGGTTAATAGTTTGATTTATTAAAATACAATTTCTCAGGTTATATCATACTTTGTGGTGCATATATCATATATGAAATTAGCTAGAGTTATCGCAAACAAGTAAACGAAATGGCTTACATGAGTATCGAGTGCTTCCTCAATCGTCTTGATAATCACATCCATTGTGGGGCGATCCTTTATGTTAAGACTAATGCATTTGTATGCAATTTCTTTAACCGAATAGAAAGAACGACGATCAATTTCACCTCTTATAATTGGATCTATTAAGTTGTCCAATCCCACATTGTAGTATCGTCTGACCAATTTTATCAAATGTTGTGGCTTAACATCTCCGATGCTCCTTTGCTCACAAGCTAACATGCCGCTCATTAACTCAAATAACACCACCCCAAAAGCATACACATCCGACCATTTGTTCAGAATCCCACTTTCTATTGAAATGGGATCCATGTAATAATGGGTAGCCCTAGAAGTTTGTTTGGCTTCGTCGCCTAATCCTATGAAACTTAAACCGCAAACTTTAGCTTTCATATTCTCATCTAACAAAATATATTTGCTCTGGACATTTCTGTCTACTAGTACCCTGCTCTTCTCTAGACGCGATTGAAGATGCTTGAGTCCCTTGGCTGCACCTAAGCAGATTTCCAGGCGTCGCGCCCAGGTTAGATCAAGTCTCATAAAAGTGTCGTGGAGATGGCGATCAAGGCTGCCGTTGGTAGCATAATTGGTAACTGTGATCTTATTATTGCCTTCAAAACAGAAACCAATGAAAGGGATTATGTTTTCATGGGAGCTACACACATACACCAAACGTTCCACGAGGAATTTGTCCATTCCTACGCTGCGACGCCCATTATGGCGTTTGATGGCAACTTCATGGTCGTGTCTAGAGAGTTTTCCTTTGTAAATGTTACAACTTTTATCATCTTCGAGCCGAGATTTCGGGCTGAAGTCTCGAGTGGCCATCTGGATCTCCTTCAGTGGGATCTCGTGAAGATCCATAATAAGGTTATTAATCATGGATCTTTGATATTGCATGTTGACTATGTATGAATGATTATGGATCTCAAACTTCGCTTAGAGATGATTAGATCCCTCTTGGGCTGGATCTATTATACCAATTATATCTCCCTTAGAAGCCTTACTATAATATAATAAAAGATTGACTTGAATCAAGTCTGGTGAATTATTAAACATACCAAACACCATATTAAATGATTAGATATATATACACACATCACCCAACTACCCCATATATTATGTACTGTCAATTTGTTATTACATATATTATATATGTATGTTATATGAATAAGGCAACCGGCAGTTTGATTTTACTAGAACAGTACTAGTTTTATTAAACTCGTATTTTATACGGGTTAAATAAATTATATATTAAAAAAATAAAAATTGTTAATTATAAAATGATATTTTAAGATAATATATGATTAAAATTATCTATGAGCAAACAATATATGTAACAAAACAATAATAAGCGTTTTAAACTTTAATTTTTAGTTTTCCCAAAAAAGTTAAACATTTTGTTTGGAAAGAAATTGTTTTTAAAAAATGTCATTTTAAACAATTTTCTTGTTATAACTCACAAATTTTAACTATTTTTAGTTTGATGTTTTATAAAAAACTATTATTTTATAAAAACTGTTTTCTTTAGAATTAGCATTAACAAAGAGATATCTTTTTTTAATTTATTAAACACTATATTTAATCTTAAAATAATTAAATAATATTATTTGTAATTATAAGGTTATATTAGAAAGGCGATGCAACTAAAGCAAGCAAAGAGTTTGCAGCATGCATGCACTGATGTACAATGTAGAAGTGAATTAAGAAGTTTTACACTTTTTACAGAAAAATAATCTAAGTTGTAACACCCGAAATTCTAATCAAATAAAAGAAAAAAAATAAAAGTATTTTGAAGAGAATGAAAATGAGCAAAAGTGGACGGTGCTTTGTGTAAAAAGTATAAAAGTTAAAATATTTTATTATATTATGGGTATGGTAGCCCATAACATGCTTTCACTTCTACTTTCGGCTGAAGGAATAAAGAAAAAGAAGCAGAAGTCTTTCTCTCGGTTTTTCAAAAAGAAGAAGCTGAAATTTTCGAAGGTAGGCGTTTCTTTCTGTAATTGGTTCGGTTTTTTATGGTTTCACCCTTAGAAACTGATTATTGAGTGTTCTATGTGTTTTGATGTTTGTTTTGCTTGTTTTAGGTGTTTAAACTCGTGTGCAAGCAAGTTTGGTGGAGTTTTTGCTTGTTTGTTGCAATAGGTGAGTTCTAGAACCCCAGTTTTTACTTGTTTTAAACATTTTTGAGGCTGAAATGCATGTAAAACACTTTTACAAATGTTATGTATGTTAACCGTATGCATGTGTGTATGAATGCTTATGTTTTAAGTTTTGTGAAGTTGTTATTCATGATTAGAATGCTCGAATTACGTTTGAGCATGTTAGGATGTAGATTGGGTTTGGAAATGACTTAGAAATATGTATAGTGGTTGGCCATGCGCTCAAACAGACCCAATGCGCCTGAAATTTGGCTTAGAAAACATAAGTGGACCTCATGCGCCCAAATAGTATCCATACGCCTAGAATATTTGCCAAACTATGCTAAGTACCAGCTCATGCGCCCAAACAGCACCCCATGCGCCCAAAATTTATGGCCAGACGCCTAAGTGTAGGTAATACGCCCAAATAGTGCCCATGCACCCGAAGTGGCTAATGCGCCTAAGTGTTGATGCGCCTAAGTGTTGATGCGCCTAAGTAGGGCTCGTGCGCCCGCATAATAGAAATGCGCCTAAGCAGGGCTCATGCACCTGTATAGTGCTAATGCGCCCTGACTGTTTTACTTAGAAAATTTCAGGCTCATGCGCCTGAAATGTGTCATGTGCCTTATATTGGACTTGGGATTTTTCTAAGGGGTTTTAAGAGGTGGATGATTGGGAAACATTTTGTGATGATGTGACAGTATATGTTTAAAGCATGCATGATGATGTGATGAGAGTCATGATATGTATGTATGTATGATGTGTTATCTTTCTTCGTTTAACAGTTTTAAAAATGTATATATATATATATATTATGTTATATTATACGTTAAGTATTATGTTATGACTTTACATAGTATGATGTATGTATGAATTAACGTAAAGTATAACGTAATGAAGTAAAAGACAACAAAGATGAAAAGTGGAACGTGATGAACGAATGAATGGCTTGCAAGCAAATTGAATGGAGGTGCACGACCATGTTGTCGTTAGCTCAACTGTGTGCGGTTTAGCTAACCCGATGGATGCATACAGGATCAATCACTAGATTGACATGACCTTTGTAGCATATCCTAGGTGGCTGGGTCAGCTTTGTGCACAACGTTTGGGGTCTATTTATAGACCTCAAGCCCACCATCAGCTTCGTGCATAATGTTCGGGGTATTGCACGTTGGTCTGGATGAAAGTGAAAGATACTGTAAAGTACGAAAAGAACGAAGAATAACGGTATCCTTGTGGCATGCACTAGGTACTGGGTCACACTTCGTGCATAATGTTAGGGGTCTATTTATAGACTTTGGCCCAGTATCAGCTTCGTGCAAAATGTTTGGGGTATTGCACATTGGTCCGGATGAAAGTGAAAGATAATGAAAAGTACGAAATGAACGAATGCGTACGATAATAATGAAAAGTACGAAACGAATGAATGCTTACGACGATGACAGATAATAATGAAAGTATGAATAAATGAGATGAACAATGAATGTAATCTGGATGTACGTATGATGTGTGCTCGCATACGAAAGTAATGTATTTTATTCAAGAAGTATAATTTCGTATATAAAACACATAAGGTATTTTAATACTTTTTAAGACTAGAACTCACTTAGCAAAGCTGACTTTTATGCATTTTCAGTTGGCAGGTAAATTTTACTGAGGATGGCACGCTAGGGAAGTTACACAGCAGGGCCAGACTGGTATCCATTCACGCTTAAGGATATTGTTGTTTTGTAATGCAATTAAACGATGCTTTTGTAACTTAAATAATGTTGTATTGCTTAACAATAGTAATTATTAATGAGATGAATGGTTTTTGTTAATGTAATTCCGCTGTTTAATATTATAAAACGTGTAATATTTTAAATGTTATGTGCGATGAATGTCCAACTGTAACCATCCCGGAAATGGGGCCTTACAAGTTGGTATCAGAGCTAGTTTAAGTGAATTAGGTAAAATATTTTGAACAACCTAATCTTAAACTGAGAATGGGACTAAAGGAAAGGGATGCCAGCCTGAGTAGATACGTGTCATCAGGTATTTCTTTTCTTAATGTTAACCAGTATTATGTGCGTGTGCAATTTGAATTATACGCTCGTAGTAAACTTAGATACTGATGTAGTCAGGATAGGAATTGCTTTGGGAATGAAGAGTAAAGTAAGTGGCCAATCACAACTGACCACTATAATTAGGGACTTACTATACTTAACATAAAGTGAGCTATTACCTTGAATGACCATGTTAGTGTTTAAATCTTATAGTGATTACAGGATGGCTGGAGGTAGATCGTCTAAGGCTTCTAGGGGTGAAGTACATGGTGGACGTGGTGCTGAACCACGTGTTACAAGGAATAGGGGTAGGACTATTGAAACGACACGTGAAGAGCCCGAGATCCATCACCAGGAAGGTGGTGATGAGAGTGCGAACTTGAGGGCGTCGGTAAAAGAGGAAGTAGTTAAGGAGGTTCATCAAGTCATGCAGACGATTCTGCCGTCTGTGGTGACTAAAGTGATTAAGGCTGTAAGGGAGGATGAAAGGAAGGAAAAGAGGAAGACCACTGGGGGAGGAGAAAGAGAACAACCGGAGACTGAGACGGTTGTTTCTAGTGAGGAGGAGGAGGAAGAAGTTATGCAGGAAACTGCATGGGGCTGTAACTATGGGGCATTTCAAAGATGTAAGCCCCCTAACATTCGATGGGAATAGCATTACTATTGCTGCTCACCGATGGGTGAGGGAGATGGAGGTGGTGCTTGATATCAGCGAGTGCTGAGAAGAACAGAAGGTGAAGTTTGCTACCCACTCGTTTGTGGAATTGGCCTTATGCTGGTGGGATAATATTATCCATGCCGAGGGTAGCAGAGCCATCAGCAGGATGAGGTAGCCAGATGTAACACCCGGATATTTTTATAGACGAGAAAGAAAGAATAAACACGAATAAAGAGGAGAAATATAATGTAACCCAATGTTGAGGGGTTAAAAGTGTCCAAAAGGACAAAACTTTGAAAAGTTGGTGAATAAAGCAACATGGCCGCCCATGTTGCCTGCTTACACCTTGCCATTCGGTTTTAGAGAGAGAAACAACAAAGAATTTGAGTTCTAGAGGGAGAAAGAAGAAGAATTCGAAGTTTAAGGTAAGATTTTATGTTTCAAGTTGTTTTTGGTCGACTTAGACTTGGTTATATGCTTATGTGTGTTATTGTATGTTCGGGTGGTGTGTTTTAGTGTGTTTTAGGTGTTAAAAACGTCTGAGAAGTTCAAGAAAAGGGTTCAAACTCGAAAGCAGCTAAGGTGAGTTCTAGAACCCCCTTTTTAACATGTTTTTCATGAACTTTGGGGCTGGAAAATGCATGTGAACATGTTTTTATAAAAATGGGTTTTCACCCTTATGTGTGTGTCTGAATGTGTATGTGGGTGGGTGTAAATTAGGGATATATATGTGTGTATGTACATGTTATGATGCTTAGGATGTTAATACTAAGCTTAGATCATGGTTTAAGATGAATTAGGACTGATTTATGTTGTTTAAGTGAAAGTTAGTTGCTCATGCGCCTAAACAGTGGCCCATGCGTCCAACGGTTTAATTTTCTAAGTATTCCCAACCGCCTAAAAGTCCAACCGCCCAAGCAGTACCTAACCGCCTAGATGTCCATGCGTCTAAGTCAGGACCATGTGCCTGAATAGTACTCGAATGTCTAGAATATTACCCAGAATGACTAAGTGTTAGGCCACTCATTCGTTTATGGACTCGGCTTTATGCTGATGGGACAACATTGTCCAAGCCGAGGGTAGCAGGGCGATTGGTAGGATGAGGTGGAGTGAGCTGAAGAAGTTGGTGATTGAGGAGTTCTGTCCTCATCGGGAGTTGGATAACGTGGAGAGGGAGTTCCTGCAGCTGGAGGTGGGAACCATGACACATCAATAGTACACCACCAAGTTCAACGAGATGGCATGGCTGGTTCCAGATCAGATGACGCCCCTGTCATGAAAGATCAAGAGATATGTTCAGGGCTTGCCGGCGGATATCCGCAGGCACATGATCGCCGCCCGACCGAGCATGTTTAGGTCGGTGGTTGACTTGGCTGGGAGATTATATGACGAGAGGGAGGTAATAGTGGTTGAGAAGAAGAAGACTGGTGGTGATGATCGGAACTGGAACCAGAAACGGTTTGGGCGGGGTGGCTTTACCCCGAACGACAAGAAAGGGAGGGTGGATGATCGACAGATGGTTGCCGCAGGCTCGGGAGTGAAGAGGTACGGGAAGTTTGTAAAGGATCACGCTGGTGAGTCCAGGTTGGGGCTTAATGTTTGTTTCAAATGCGGGAAGCCCGACCACATCTCTAGAGATTGTAGAGCAACGAGGTGCTTCATCTGTGGTGAAGTAGGCCACATGAGCAGGGAGTGCGAGAAGCCGAGGGTAGAGAGTTCCGGAGTAGGGAAGAAGACCGTGACTGAGGTGCAAAGGGCGAGCACTAGAGCATTCACGATGACCAGAGAGGAGGCTAGGACGGACCCCGATGTTGTGTCAGGTACGTTTCTAGTAAATCAAACTCTTACTTCTGTGTTATTTGATTCTAGTGCTAGTAGGAGTTTTATTTCTGCTACTTTCTGTGCTAAATTGACTATTAGTAGTAGACGTATTGATGAGCCCTTCGATGTAGAAACTGCTATTGGTAAGTCCACTAGAGTTACTGATATGATAGAGGACTGTGCCATAGAACTAGAGGGTCGTATGTATGCTGCTAAGTTACATCTGATTCCCCTAGGTGGATTTGATGTAGTACTAGGGATGGATTGGTTAGCAACCTATGAAGCGAACATCGTGTGTCATAAGAAGATGATTGGACTGACAGCGCCTAGCGGGAGTTCGGTGATGATATACGGTGATCGGGTTACGACGATTCCGAAAGTGATTTCGATGGCGGTGGCGGGAAAGTGCATGAGGCGTGGATGTAGTGCTTATTTGGCCTACGTGAAGGAGGTGGACACATCAACACCATAATTGTTCGATGTGCCGGTGGTGTGTGACTTTCCCGATGTGTTTCCAGAGGACTTATTAGGTGTGCCACCGGATCACAAAATCGAATTTCAAATTGACTTGATACCCGGTGCTTAGCCTGTCGCTAAGGCACCGTATCGATTGGCTCCGAATGAGATGAAGGAGTTGATGGAGCAACTGCAGGAGTTGCTTGATAAGGGTTTCATTAGACCGAGTATCTCTCCTTGGGGTGCTCCAGTTTTATTCGTGAAGAAGAAGGATGGTAGTATGAGGATGTGTATTGACTACCATGAGTTGAAGAAGTTGACGGTGAAGAATCGGTATCCATTACCGAGGACTGATGGCTTGTTTGATCAGCTCCAGGGTGTCAGTTGGTTTTCAAGGATAGATCTTCGATCTGGCTACCATTAGTTGAAGGTCAAGGAGCAAGACATTCCTAAATCAGCAGCTGAAGACTAAAGTGCTGAAGACTTCAACAGCTAAAGACTAAAGTACTAAAGATCTACAGCTGAAGACTAAAGTACTGAAGACCATCAGCTGAAGTACAAAGACTGAATACAAAGACTGAAGACATCAGCTGATGACAACTACTGAAGTCATCAGCTGATGAATCATCTGAAGTTAAAGTCTGAAGACAAGTACTGAAGCTTTAGAGTTTGTCACAACAGCTGAAGAAGTATTCTTCAGTTGTTGTGATGGTTTACCTTTCTGTCTTTTCTATTTCAGTAGTTTGTAAAACGACTGAAGAGTTTGTTCTTCAGTCGTTGTAGTTTTTCAGTAGTTTCCTTTCAGTTATTGTAATAAGTTTAACACTTAGTATTTTGTAAGAGGATGTCAGCTGTTTGACATCTTCAGTAGTTTAGGTGTTTTTCAGTAGTTTGTTAATAACGTTTTGATGTCACTATCAAGTGACATCAGCTGACATCATTCTGCCTATAAAAGGTAGATGACCTAATTGTAATCCTCGCCGAAGCATGTGCTCTAATAGAAAACACCTTTTTGCAGAATTCTCTCTCTTTCTCTATAACTTACTGTTACATGCAAAATTTCTTGTGTTCTTGTTATGATTTCTAATTCTTGTGCTAAATCCACTGCGAATACAACCTAATTGATCAAACTAGATGCTGAGATCCTTTCAGTTATGGACACTACGAGTTTCTCGTTATGTCCTTTGGTTTAATCAACGCGCAGCTGCTTTTATGGACCTGATGAATAAATTTTGTCGGCCAATTTAGATAAATCAGTAATTGTATTTATTGATGATATCCTGATTTATTCTAAGAGCGAGGAAGAACATGCCAGACACATACGCGAGGTATTGGAAACACTTAGGAGAGAGAAGTTGTATGCTAAGTTCTCCAAGTGCGCGTTTTGGTTATGCGAAGTTCAGTTCTTGGGTCACGTGGTAAATGTTGAGGGAATCAAGGTGGGCCCGGCAAAGGTTGAGGCCGTGATGCAATGGAAGTCTCCAAAGACGCCACTCGAGATTCGTAGCTTCTTGGGATTAGCGGGCTACTACAGGAGATTTATTCAAGACTTTTCCAAGATCGCCTCACCTTTGACTAAACTAACTCGCAAAGATGTAAAGTTTGTGTGGGGTCGAGAACAGGAGGATGCTTTCGAGGAGTTAAAGGCGAGATTAACGCAAGCTCCTGTCTTCACATTACCTGAAGGTAGTGAAAACTTAGTGGTATATTCGGATGCTTCTTATTTTGGGCTAGGTTGCGTATTGATGCAACGTGGAAGGGTGATAGCCTACGCATCCCGACAGCTGAAAACCCATGAAGTCAACTATCCCACGCACGATCTAGAACTAGCTATTGTGGTTTTCGCGTTAAAGATTTGGCGGCACTACTTATACGGGACGAAGTGCACAATCTTCACTGACCACAAAAGCTTGAAGTACTTCTTCGAGCAAAAAGATTTGAATATGAGGAAGAGGCGATGGTTGGAGCTCATAAAGGATTACGATTGCGAGATCCATTACCATCCGATTAAGGCCAACGTGGTGGCCGATGCCCTTAGCCGAAAGGAGAGACCCGAGCCGATTCAGGTGAAAGCTTATCAGTTGATTATGACCTCTGACGTGATGACGCAGGTCAAGGAGTTT
>BJCO01642486.1:0-14421 GCA_018326465.1 Flaveria floridana | reverse complement strand
TTCCTAAACTCATTACACTAGTGGGTCCAAAGAGATCCATATGTAACAAGTGTAGGGGTGTAGTGATGGAGTTTCTTTCCTTAGGCTTATGAGATACCTTGTGTTGCTTCCCTTTCAGGCATGCAACACAATGGTCATCACTTGTAAACTCTTTCCTTGGCATTCCAGTTACCAAATCATTCTTAATTAGCTTATTCATGTTCTTAAAGTTTACATGGCACATTCTTTTATGCCAAGGAAAAGACTCATCACTATTGGCTTTAGATAGAAAGCATGAAACTTCACCTGAGGGAGATGTTTCTAGCAAATCCATCTTATACATGTTCCTTTTTCTGGGAGCTCTAAGCAGAATATGCTCATGAGGAATAATCACCCTAGGCTTGAGAACAATGCACTCATGCTCAGTAACGAGCATGTTATGACTCTGATCACAAAATTGGGATACACTCAGAAGATTATACCCAAGCTCCTTGACAAAGTTTACCTTCTCAATGCTGAGCTTACAATTTATGATCTTGCCCTTTCTAGAAATGTAACCTCCTTCATCTCCTCCAAAAGCAACTGGTCCTCCATCAATCCTTTCAAAATTCTAGAGTAGTGACCTATTGCCTGTCATGTGCCTGAAGCAGCCACTATCAATGATCCAGACATTTTTGTTTGTCTGAGGCTGTTCCTGCACATAGAAAATGATTAGTTACATTTGGAAACCCAAGCCTCATTGGTCTTGGGCTCATCAAAGGAGATAGAAGGTAATGAAACAATAATAGATCCTATGGTTGTTGTTAGAGGATCTGTTGCTGTTGTTGATGGAAAACTTTCAGTCATTTGGTCTTTCCTTGATTTCCACACCACCTTTAGAAGTTTGGACCTGACCTTAATCACTTCGGAAGATTCTTCTAGCACTGCAGCAGACTTTAGTGCTTCGGAAGTATTTCTTTCTTCCGAGACCAAATTTTCTTCCGAAGGCAATTTTCCACTTGCCTTCTTCTTTCCTTTGGAGCTTTTGAAGGAAACAGATTTTCCTTCCAAAGCTGAGTTCTTCTTAGATCTCTTCGGAGTCTCCTTCTTGGTCATATGAAGAGTACTTTTTGGATTGTATGGACAATCCATAGCAAGATGAGAAGTACTTTCACATATAACACAACTTATATTTTTCTTCCCAAGAGTTTTCTTCTGAGAACAAGGCTGACTTTAATCACTTCCTTTCTCCACCTTCATCTTTGTAGATGATGAGACATTCCCTTTGGGCTTAGGACTGTTCTTGGAATTGGATGGTTCAAGCTGTGTAGCAGTGGTACACAACAGATCAGCCTTCTTCTTGATACTGAGATGATTTGAACATGAACCAGAACTCTTTGTAGAAGAGTTGAGGTTTATGTCTTCAACCTTGACCATATTAAATCCTACAAAAATAAAGACTTGTTTATGCTTAGAGTTTAAAGTGGCCTTGATCTCTTAAGCCCTCCTGGACTTTCTCTTGCTCTTTCTGATCAAATTCTTCCTCATAGACTTGGTCATCTCATGCTTCCTGCTCTCTTCAGAAGGATAGTGATCCTTCTTAGAATCCTCCTCTTCACTCTTCTCAGAGGAATTCTTCACTACCACTTCGTCATCCTCTTCACTCAAGGGGTCTATGTAAGGAAGCTTATCTTCACAAGTTCCACACCTAGGTGATCTTACAGACAAGATTGTGTGTGGAGGAGCTATCTCACTAGATCCCAGACCCTGCCTATTTTGATAACAAACTTTTCCATGCAAGGATGAGGATATGATGTTCTTGAAGGTCTCTTCTTCAAGAACACATTTTTCTGCCCTGCCTTTGCTGATCACAAGCTCGGCCTGGTATTCCGTTAACTTATTTATGAGATCTTTGATCTGAGTCCTGTAATTTGTATGCTCATGTTGTAGAACTGAAATGGTTTTCTCTAAGTCCTCCATCTTTAACTTATAATCATTTTTAGTTTTTTTAAAATCAGATTTTAGGACGTTCAAGGACTCAAGGTCAGATCTCATCTCTAGGTTATAGGACCTGTATCTTTTCAGGAGTGCAAAGATGTTCCAATACCTTGGTTTCATCATGGTCAGCCATTAATGCTTGGTCTGGAGATGCATCTTCCACCTGAAAGCTCCAGTCAAAGCCTCCTTCTTCAACAACAACTGTAGCTTGCTGCTTTGGATTCTCATTCTGGGTAGCTTTATCAGTGTAGTTTGGTCTGGATTGTGCTTGTCCACCATTTGTTCTTGGTGCCTTGCACTTCCTAGCAAAGTGACCCATCAAGTTACAGTTGTAACACTTAACTTTGCTTTCGTCCAGTCCAAACTTTCCACTGGCTGTATTGCTGGGAAACTTCCTTCTTGTCCTCTTGTAGAATCTCTTGGCTCTGTGAGTGAGTAGAGCCATTTCCTGGACTATCTCCATATACTCCAGGTCGTCTGGATGGATACAGTCCAGATCTTCAAGGGTGAAAAGGAAGCTACCATAACTTTCATCGAAGGACACAAAGCCTTGAGAAGAACTTGTCTCTTGGAATGGGCTTCCTTGAGTTTAGTTCTCCCTTGGTGTCTCCAGGAAGGTGATGAAAGGACCCTTTTGTGAGATGTCAGTGTAGCATATAAGATGATGTTGGGGTTCTATGCTATCCCTTTCAGTCACATGAAGGGTTGAACCCATTTGATTACTGGAGTTACAAGATGAACCTTGGATGTTCATCTTCATCTGGTATCCACTGAGAATGCCATACAACTCTGTCAGAGTGAGAGTCTTAAGGTTCTAAGTTCTTTTGATTACAACACAGTAATGTGTCCATTTCCTAGGAAGAGAGGACATGAACTTCCTTACAATGTCTCTGCTCTCAAGAGTTACACCAACATCCACTAGGGTATCCACAATCTCAACATACCTGAAGTATTGTTGAGTCATGGTCTCACCTGCTTTGAAGGTGAAATTTTCAAACTACTGCTTCAGAATATCCTTCTTATTTTCCTTGGCTTCAGTAGAACCCTCATACATTAGTTTCAATGCATCCCATAGCTGCTTAGCTATTTTGCATTTCTTTAAACATCTGTATACAGAGTTTGGAAAAGCAGTTTGAAGGGCTGTCATGGCCTTTTGATCAATCTCTACTCTCTTTCTATCTTCTTCTGAGTAGTCAGCCATAGCCTTGGGAATCATACAACCACCAGCAGCAGCTGAAGGAGTTTTTGGTATGTAAGGTCCAGAGACAACAGATTCCCACATTCTTGAGTCTTGACACTTGATGAAACCTTCCATTCTTTGGCACCAAGTGTCCAAGTCATCATGAGTGATCAGTGGGGACTTTGTCATGGTTCCAGTTTCCATATCACCTTTAGAGATAGCTGCCATTTGAAGGGTTAAGTATTTTTTTTGTGTGTGAGGGATCTTAAGATGGTGAGATCTTATATCAAGATCCTGAGATGCTCTGATACCAATTGCAGGACCGGGTGAAGGGCTTATGCACTTGTACATCACAAAAACACAAAGAGGAGAGTGTATATCAACACTTAACAATTCAAATGGGGAACTGATAAGTAATGAGTTTAGAGAACTAAGAAACATAAGATGTAAATAAGACAGAAACTAGAGCAACACACAAACAGTTGGTTTTCAAGGTTAATGTATATTGATCTTCTAGTTCCTTACAAAGTGGTTTACAAAGTTCAACTTAAAACCTTACCTAGTTACAAGGACCAGAAAATACTTATACTATAACCTACACCCAGCCATACTTTAAAGGCCAGCTGGATACATGAACTAGACAACAAAATCCATGTAGAGTCAAAAGGCGGATTGCCTTTTGACTAGTGACTATGACATGCCATAGCTCACATCCTAATATATTACAAAAAGTATAAAGTACATAAAGTGGAAAGTTACAGACTCAAGACCTCAATTTACAGTTTACCAAAAGCATGGACCTTTTCACCAACTCATGAAAGGTTAGTGACTTATCAGAGTGACAACGGAAAGTGGTTCAGCTTTAGGTAAAAAGTACATCAGATAAAGCATGTAATATAAAAGTCTTCGGAAGAAATCTGTCTTCAAAGGTTGGTTTCGGAAGACTTTTTCCTTGAAGCTTCGGAATACTTCATCTTTTGGCTTCGGAAGATATTGGTCTTGGCTTGGAAGATTTCACACATAGAATAATTTCCAAAGCACTGTGAATCTTCCGAAGCATTCCACTTTAGTGTACATGTGCATGCATGCAGGAAAGACTTTGAGTGTTTGGGTTGCATCAGCCTTACTAATAACCTTACAACAACTTTAGAAGAGGCTAACCGGGACTGAGTGCAGGGTTGATTGTGACCCCACAATAGTGATGCATTAATTTTTGAATTTAACTTATGGACTTTGAATATTCTTCTTGTTTTTAAACTTTAAGCACTTGAATTCACCAACTTTTTAATTGACATAAAATCTTTTTGAGCATGTTTCAGGTAATCCCTAATGGATCTGGCTTAATTGGAGAAATGGACTCGGATGACCTAGAAATTCGACTACCCTTGGCATTACTTGATCGTGAAACATATGAACAATTTGGATTATGATTGATAAAACACTGAATACTTATGTAACAAATTTGTAATTTGTGTGACGGGCTAGACTATTACAGCCCGGTTTGACTTTAATATGTAATGCCATTTTATTTCTCTCCTTGTGCGCTCTTGTGATGGTTTGTTTCCGCTGCCATATATGTTTCTAGTCTGTGACGTCCCACTCTCCTTGGGCCCGAGGTGTGACACTAAACTAATGGGAAATTGTTTGAAAATAAAAAAGAATTAAATTTGTGCTTGATTGGTAATTAAAAGTGATCATTTGACATTTCATGATGTGTGATGGGTGATGGTCAAAAGTTAACTAAGTGTGAGAGTAATGATGATAATTGTTCATGTGCATAAATAGTGTTTGAATGAAATTTGTGAAAAATTTCCAAGTGTTAGACGTATGGAAAGTTTCTCATACGCCTGAACGGTGTCAAAAAGTCCATTTCATAAGTATGATGAAATTTTAGAAATTTGTACAAGTGTTGGGCGTTTGATTCAATCTCATGCGTCTGAATAGTGGTCATGCGTCTAAAAAAGGTTAAGTGTTGGGCGTTTCAAGTCAATCTTATACTCCAAAATAGTACCAAACTTTCCAATGTTGAAAGAAAGTTCCAAGTGTGGATACTTGAAAGGATCATGCGCCTAAACAGTTCTTATGTGGATTGAGGGTTCATGAAATTAACCAAGTGTTGGACGTTTCTATCTAGGTCATGCGCCTAAATAGTGCTCATGCGCCTGAACAGTGCTCATGCGTCTGAACAGTGCTCATGCGCCTGAACAGTGTTCATGCGCCTAAGGTTTTTTTGAGAAAATGTGACCAAGAATGCTCATTCGTCTAAGCCTCATGCGTCTTAACAGTGCCCATACGCCTTAACAATGGTCATGCGCTTAAGATTTTTTACACTTACATATATTCAACACTTGGTAGAATTCTTAATTTTCACATTTACACTCATACTCTCTGTTGTTCTCATTCACATCCGACTCTTTTCATAATCTCAATATTAATTGATTTCCTATTAATCTTTGTGATAAATAGGTAAAATCATTGATTTTAAACAACATGTTGAGCTTATAACATCAAATTTCAGAGCATGATTAGAACATTTGATTAGGCGTTCGAGAGCTATTGGGGGGTTCGAACCCTAAAAACTGATGAAATTCAAAATTTGAGACTTAAATGTGTAACCATCTTTAAAATTGAACATTAATATATTGTTAATACATATTTCGATCAGATGGGGATAAACAAAACACGATTTGATCATTTTTTCTTCTTGATGATTTAGTGTTCATCAGTCGACTCACATGAACAAGAACTGAAAAGTCATTTTGAATTTTTAATCAAAATTAAACTATATATCATCAAAATTCACATAATCAGCTGATTTTAGAAAAGATTATTAATATTTAGTATTCTTTAGATCTTTTAAACTTCAATTTGAATGTATTTTGCTTATAGTAGAGTGTGTTAAACAATTAGAAATTTTTTAAGTGAAATTGATCAAGTTATAATAATTTAAAAAATTACTAAGTAATTTGATAATCCATAATAAAAATTAAATCATTGTTATTCCTGTATACTTATTGTTTGTCTTGTGTCAATAGATGGTAGATTTAAAGTTTAAGCCAAAACATAATATAGCAGCTTTCTTAAATGAAGATGTTCGTGATGCTGTTGGTTATGAAGATATAATTAGATTCTTGTTGAAGAAAAGATATGTTTATGCTATGTGTGCCAGACCAGTTATATATGCAAGATTGATAAAGAAATTCTAGAGAACTGCTGAGAGAATAGAGATGGAAAAGGGAGAAAAGTGTTAAGAGGATTCATTACTGATCAGAGAATGATTGAAGTTTCTGAACATACAATAAGATATGCTCTGAGATTGGGAAACCGTGATCCATAAGTTTTAGCTAAGCTTTCTTTCAATGAATGTAGAGAGACATTTATTGCTATGGGTCATCCTGATATTTTCCCAAAGAAGCAACTCTTTAGAGCTAGAGTTTACAATTATTGGAAATTAATATGCTATATCTTATAACATTGTATGTCAAAGAGAAGTGCTGGATGGAATTCATTTCCAGTTGATACAGCATCTCCAATTGTAGCGGTAGCCACAAATAAAAGATTTAACATGGCTAAATGGATTTTAAATGGATTTATGTATAATCTAGAGCATGGAAAGAGGAACATGTATTTGATGTATCCTAGATTTCTTCAAATGATCATCAATGAAGAAAAACCTGATTTTCATGCTTATGGAGTCAGTGGTGAAAGATTTGAACTTGAGCACATGACTGAAACTCTGTACAAAAGACTTGCTATGATCACTGGTGCTCAAAATGTACCTGTTTTTGATTATATAAGGAATACAGCAAGAGATGAAGTAAACATCAATGAAGATCATTTTCATCTAACTAAGGATGCTCCTATTGATCCTAATGATCTAATTAATGATGTTCATCAAGATCTGTCTAATTCTGAATATGAAGGAAATGATGATGATGATGATGATGTAGATGAACCTGAGAATGAAGATAGTTCATGTAGTAGTGATGATGATGATGGTGATGATAGTGATGGTGGTGAGAATGTAATTGAAGCAGAGAAAGAAGTAGACAGTGAAGAAACACAATCAGAACATGTAAATGAGAATATTGATGAAGAAGAAATTAATAATGAGATGAATAATGTAAATAAGATGTAGATGAGAATATTGATGAAGAAGAAATTAATAATGAGATGAATAATGTAAATAGACGTTAATGCTGTTGATGAATAGATGAAAATGTGGATGAAGGATTTGATCAACAATAGAACTTTGAATTTGATTACACTGATGTAATTATGTCTGAGCCAATTATTCAAAGTGTTTCACCTGTTGTTGAATCTCCAATTTATACTACTCAAGAAATAGTTATTTCTGAAGAGCCTCAAGTCAAAACAACACAAAATATGTTTGTTCAAAATGAAGAGTTGAATGATGATGAGCTTATTGACTCCTTGAAACAAATGAACAAGGAACAGGATGGAATGGTTAAGAAGTTGAGAGAAGAAAAAGAAGTGTTGAAAGTTGAATCTTTAAAGAAAGATGTGATGATAACTGAAATTTAGGAGAAATTGAAATTGCTAAATGATGAATATGAGAAGCTGAAAGAAAGCTTGAAAGATTAATCCAAAGAACCTGAAGTACTATCATCAGAGAAAGAGATAGAACCTGAAGTTCAAGATAGTATGATTCAAAGAACATCAGAACTTGATAATGAAAAAAGAAATATTGATGAAACTATGATTGAATCATCTTTTTAACCAATGTCAAAGATGCAGAAATCTATGGATGAATCAATAAATGATGATGAAAGTTATGTCCAAAGGCAAATTGAAGCTATAGATGATTTAGATTCTGATTTTCCTGATGATTGGTATGATGAGGTTTTAGAAGATAAAGATACTCATGATATTGTTGACTCTCTAGTTAGAGATTTTTAAGAAGACATACAAATAGACTTTGATGATAGATACAATTATCCGGTAAACAAGAAGTAAAATCGTGTCTTCTTAGATGGTTTTGCTATATCTTAGATAAATGAAGAATATGAAAAATGCTTGTTAGCTGAGTCCACTGCTCCTGTTGATCCAAGTGAATTTTGTGTAGAGCATGGTGAATGGACTTAAATGAATGAAAGCATAAATGTTGATGACATTCCAACTTCTGAGTTACACCATCGTAATCCAAACGATATGAGTATTACTTAATTGAAGTTATGGTTACAATCAATAAACTATGCATGAAAAAGAATGAATAGATTAAAAGGAACTTCTCTGAGAAACTCTGTCAGAAGTTTTCAAGAGACTGAGAAGCAAAATAACAGAATGATAGTGCTTGTTACAGATAACCCTTAATATCTTGAGATTACTAAAAGAACAAGAATTTTTAAACCTAAAAGGAAAAAATCAATGGAGTTAGTGAAGAGTACTCATGAGATAAGAAAAGAATTGATAGAGATGTTTCTAGAAAATGAAAAACAAGCTTATAATGTTTCAGTTGATCAGAAACAACTATGGAACAAAGCTAGATCTGTTGGAGATGTTGTGAAAAATGTTTTGCAGACAAGACAATCAATTTCTAAATTTCTAAATACAATGATTGTTCCTGATAAAACAAAAGAGGTAAAGATAATAGCTTGGAAGTACGATGATGTTTTTGATGCATTTTTGATAAAAAGAGTGAATGCCATATGTGATGTTTATTATTTTTATTCAAGCATCATTGCTCTTCCTATTCAAGAGCTAAAGCATTTACATAAATTACCTTTGATTAATCCAACAAAAGCACATACAGGAGAAAATTTTGTAAAACTTCAAGATCGGGGCATTTCAAGAATGGCATCTTTTCTTTAAACAATATGTGATCAAGAAGATAAAGAATGCTTCAAGAATTTAAAGAAAAGAAAGAAAGGAGCTTCCAGTTCAGTAGAAGAAGAAGGATTTTTAGAATCGTACAGTCATAGGTATTTTGATAAAGTAACACATCCTTGATTGAAGGTGATAGATGGCACTCAAACATCAAAAACAATTTTGAGATGGTTTTATCATCCTGATTCTTTCTAGTTGATGTTGGTAAGAAACCTAAATGATTGGGATAAAGATATGATATGCTTGGTTGGAGTGTTTGAGCTTAAACTCTTACATCCAAGTTATATCTCATTTTTGTCAAATCAAAAGTTTGATAGAGTATCATTTGAGGTATCTGAAACTGACAGAAAGTACATTATGACAGTCATTAATGTAACGAATGCAGCTATGGGGCGGATTTCTATGAGGAAAGCTCTAGCATATGCAAACATTGTAAAGAAGGATATCAATAACATTGAATTCATGAGATTTCAAGTAAAGGTGTCTTGGAAATTCATTCAAATGATTATTCTAAACCAATTGAATTCTACACAAATTTTGATATAGCCGGACTGTTAAAAGAGACTTTGGAAGTTATGAGAAAATGGAGATAAAAACAAATGAATCAAAGCTAGAACAAGCAATTTTGACAGCTAAATTGAACTCATCAATTAAGAAAGCTTTGAAAGAATTAGAGATGTATAAAGACAAGCCAATGTTCTTAATCAAAGAAGAACCAGAAGAATTTATGATAGACTGAAGACGAATGCAAATCTTAGGGGGAGTATTGTTGGAACTTTTTTGAAGATTAGCATTAGTTATTTTGTTTTTTGTCATAGTGTAGGGACTTATTTGTAAATATATGTTTTTAGGTGGTTGAAACAGTTAGAGCTTTTTGTTATTCACCTTGCACGGTGCATCCATTTTGCATATATTATCAATGCAACAACTATGACTTTTGAAGTATTTGCATGTGTTTGATTACTTTATGTTTATAATTGATAATTGCATTACAATATCATCACAGATTGATCCATTTTAAACATATCATTCTAAGTGTACGTAATCCATATAACATGTGCACATACTTCCTTTTTCATTAACATACATAAAATGTTTACATCAAACATTTACCTATGGGCATGTAGCTACTAAGAATGGCATCCCTTCCCCTTTCATCCTGTTCTTAGCTTAAGTTTTAGGTTTTGAAAATAATTTACCCAATTCTCTTAAACTATAGCTCTGATACCAACTTGTAAGGCCCCGTTCCCGTGACGCTTACAGCTGGTCATTTACCGCACAAAACATTTAGAATATAACATTTGCAGCAGAATTTAAACTTTTCATTAATAACAAAAATCATGTTAAATCATCATATCATTTTGTTTACATCTCATAAATTATATTAACACCATACACTCTAAAAAATATGGATGCCATTCTTGAATCAATTCGTAGTAGCTTATGCATCCATGCCCGCACCTAATCAACATTAGCAATTACCTGCCACTATTATGCATACAAAAAGTCAGCTATGCTGAGTGAGTTCTAGTTTTATAGATAAAATACTTTGTTAAGAATACTCTCTTTACATTTGCATGTGATCATACATTATTGTAATGCCCCGTTCCCGGACACCTCACAGTTGGTCATTCATTGCAAATAAACAAATTGATATACATTTCATTAAATATATAGCGGAATTATGTGAGCAATAACCATTCTCTATTATTTAAAAAGATACTGTTGTTAAGCAATACAACAATGTTAAAGGTACAAAAGATTGTTTAATTGCATTACAAAACAACAATATCATGACTTAAGAATGGATGTCAGACTTTCCCTGCCGAGTAGCTTCACCCTCGTGCCATCCTCAGTAATAATTACCTGCCAAATAAAAATGTATAAAAGTCAGTGTTGCTGAGTGAGTTCTAGTTTTGTAAGTATTAAAAATATCTTGTGTAATGTATATATATGAAAATACTCTTTTTGTAAAAATACATCTCTTACTCTTGTACGTGAGCACACGATAACTATACAACAAGGTAATGCTTTCTTTCTTTACTGTATGCCTTGTTCATTATGTACTCTTTTAACTTTATCTTTCACTGTCTATGTGGACCAACGAGCAATACCCTAAACTATGTACGCGGGGAAACTAGTGTTGGGCCCCCTATAGTCTATGGTCTGAATTACTGTATACAAGGCCGGCCCTGTCACTTAGGGCATGCTACAAAGGTCCGCCAATATCAATTGATTGGCCCTGTGAGCATAAGGGGTAGCTAACCCGCATCACAGTTGAGCTAACGACAACATGGCCGTGCACCTCCTATATGCTTGCAAGACTTGTTAACTTTTTCAATTAAGTTTCACTTCTCTTTTGTTATTTCTCTTTCACTATGTTAAAGATAATACTTGCATTTATGATCATAGGCACACCACATAAGTCACATAATAATAATTACTATGATCATAGGAACAACTTATAATAATGCAAATATAATAACAATTAAAAACCCGAAGTCAAACTTGGGTCAAAATCTAATGATTCTGTTTGCCCAAAATTTCAGAAAATTATTCTAAGACGCATGGGCACTATTTGGGCGTTTCTTCCCTGTTCAGACGTTTTGCCACTATGCAGACGTCTGGACTTGACTTAGTCTCTTTCTCACTTAGACGCATGGGCCTGTTTAGGCGCATGGGCCCTATTCAGACGGTTCAACACTTAGACTTTTGGGGAATCCCAGACGCATGGGCACTATTTGGACGTTTGTCCCTCACTTAGGCACCTGAGTCAAAACCTCAGACGCATGGGCTACTGGTCAGGCGGTTGGGCTTGCACTTAGAATTTTATAAGGCATTTCTAGACGGCTGGGGTACTGTTCAGGCGGTTGGGCCCTGTTGAGACGTTTGGGCTTACTTAGCCTATTCTAAGGCAAATTTCAGACGGTTGGGGGTACTGATTAGGTGGTTGGGCAACCTGTTTAGCATGTTTTAACATATTATCAATCCTAATCATTTTTCTTACATGTTCTAAGCTTAATAACACTATTCTAAGTATAACTAACGCATAACCACCATCGGAATATTATCATACACACATAAATACATACGGGTGTTCAAAATGATCTTTGTAAAAACGGTTTTACATACATTTTTAGCCTCAAAATGTTTAAAACAAGTAAAATACGGGGTCTAGAACTCACCTTGTACAACTTTGGGTGTGTCTTCCTTTTTAAACCCGTGTGCAATGAGTATGAACACCTAAAACCCACCATAAACACACACACCCAAACACACACAAACATATAAGCGCATAACCAAGACTAGAACTATTTATAACATCATAACACCAAGAATTCTTACAAAAAAACTTCGAAGTTCCTGCTTCTTCTAAAACTTTCGAGAGTTTTTCTGCTTTCTCTGTCTCTCTAGAACAAAATGAAAGAAGTGTGCAGGCAAGAGTGGGCAGCCATGCCTACTTTTGTACCAACTTTTTGCCATTTTGCCCTTTTGACACTTTTAACCCCTTTACTTAGGTTAACTTACATTTTCTCTCTTTTCCTTTGCTTTTATTCTTTCTTCATTTCTTTTAGAATAACCTGGCATTACAAGTCCACCCCCTTATATAGGTTTTGTCCCCGAAACCTGTTATTCCTTGAATAGATGTGGGTAATGCTATCTCATCTCCTCTTCAGTCTCTCACGTAGAATCGGATCCCATTCTGTGCTTCCACTGTAAACGCACAAGAGGGACCACTTTATTCCTTAACCTCTTTTCCTTACGATCAATGATCGCCACTGGTTGCTCCACATAATTGATCCGTGCATCCTCTTTGATGTCCTCCAGTGATACAACCATATCTTCGTCTGCTAAACACTTTCATAAATAAGATACATGGAACGTAGGGTGAATTCCACTTAACTCATCTGGTAGTTCCAACCTATAGGCCACCTCTCCTACTCGAGCAATGATTCAGAAAGGTCTGATGTATCTCAGGCTCAACTTGCCCCGCTTCCTAAACCAAATGATGCCCTTCCAAGGTGAGACTTTCAACATAACCCTATCACCCACCTGGAACTCAATCGGTCTATGTCCCTTATCGGCATACGACTTCTGTCTATCTTTAGTTGCCTTCATAAAGGCTTTGATGTTTTCTAGTTTCTCAGTCGTAGCCTCGATCACCTCAATGCTTCCCAACTCTTTCTGACCAATGTCACCCTAACAGACGGGTGTCCTGCATCTTCTACCGTATAGCATCTCGTATGGTGGCATGCCAATGCTGGCATGATAACTGTTGTTGTATGAGAATTCGGCTAACGGCAGATGGTCACTCCAACTTCCTCCGAAATCAATCACGCACGCTCGAAGCATGTGCTCGAGTGTCTGGATCGTCCTCTCAGACTGACCGTCCATCTGAGGATGGTAAGCCATGCTGATGTGTAGCCTCGTCCCCATCGCATCGTGGAATTTCTTCTAAAATTTAGATGTAAACCGAGTGTCATGATCAGATACAATAGACACTGGCACATCATGACGAGCAACAATCTCTTTGATAAATAGATCCACGAGCCTCTTAGAAGAATACGTCTCTCGGATCGGTAGGAAGTGAGCACTCTTTGTCAAACGGTCAACTATCACCCATATAGCATCATACCCTTTCGGGTACATGGTAGCTTCGTAATGAAGTCCATGGTGATATGCTCCCACTTCCACTCGGGTATATCCAATGGTTGGATTTTCCCGTACGGCTTTTGGTGTTCCACCTTCACCTGCAAACAGGTAAGGCACTTACTCACATACTCCGTTACGTCACGCTTCATACCCGGCCACCAGTAGTCTTTCTTCATATCATGATATATCTTGGTAGCACCGGGATGAATGCAATATCGAGTCTTATGGGCCTCGTCCATGATCCTTCCACGTAGATCCCCGTAACGAGGAATCCATATTCACCCATATCGGGTTCTAACAAAGAAATTGTTTTCACCCAACTCCGCGACCAGACCTCTCATTCTTTCAGAGTTAAGACGACCTTCTTTTAGAGCCTCATCTTGGAACTCCTTGACCTGCGTCATCACGTCAGAGGTCATAATCTGCTGATAAGCCTTCACCCGAATCGGATCGGGTCTCTCCTTTCGGCTAAGGGCATCTGCCACCACGTTGGCCTTGCCCGGATGGTAATGGATCTCGCAATTGTATTCCTTTATGAGCTCCAACTATCGTCTCTGCCTCATATTTAAGTCTTTCTGCTCGAAGAAGTACTTCAAGCTTTTGTGGTTTGTGAAGATGGTGCACTTCATCCCATATAGGTAATGCCTCCAAATCTTCAACGCAAAAACCACCGCAGCTAGTTCTAGATCGTGCGTGGGATAGTTGGCTTCGTGGGTCTTCAGCTGTCGGGATGCATAGGCTATCACCCTTCCACGTTGCATCAATACGCAACCTAGCCCAGAATA
>BJCO01642452.1:2500-11537 GCA_018326465.1 Flaveria floridana | reverse complement strand
TTTGTTTTTGTTACTAATATTTTGTAAATAGTAGCGTGCTCAAAATTTTACACCATCACAAGGTAAAAGTACAAATGACCAGTGGACCACCCACAATCATCGACAATTGAAAGACCATGACAACGACCCAGCTTGACCACCAAGCTCATCACCACCAGTAAATTGATAACAAACGACCATAACAAAGGTGAATGACCGTTGTCAAGCATCATTGTCATCAACTTCACAAAGGGTCTAATTTTCCACACTTAAATACCAAAGAAACCAAGCTTCAAGAACCAATGTTTTTGTAACCAGCCGATCATATTGATTTTAGAATCGGATAGAATTATAAAGGAAAAATGTCACAGAATAGTAATTAAATTTCAAAAGTGTTCTAATTTAGTCACTCATGCATATTTTTCTCAAATTGGAACCATCAAATGATCAAATCGAGTCATCATTAAATTTTCTTATGTCAAGTAAGTAACGGTGGAAAAGACGTGGTGGTCAGAATTTGCAATATATAAAATTATATTAAAAAATAAAAAAAACATGTTAATTATGAAAAAAATAAAAAAAAAGTACCTAAAATTTACATCAACGTTCCATATCAGCATCAAAAGATAGAAAAAAAAATATTTTCTAATTGAAACCAAAAGTATAACATGTTAAAAAAATGTTAAAAAAACATGTTAAGGCTTTTAATTTATATAAAATATAAAAACTGAGTGACCTAACTAGAACACTTTTAAAACTTGAATTACCTAATTGGAACACCTTTGAAAGTTAGTTACTATTTTACAAAGTTACCCCAATTATAAATTAGAACCATATAGATATAACTAATATAATACAGATACGAAAAGTTTAATAAAATTTGAAGCGTTAAGTAAATATATACAAAGTTTAAAGTAGTAAACGATGAGATTTTAAAGTAAAAAAACAAAAGTTCACTGGTTCAACTAGTCCAAACCGGTAACCAGTTCTATGTCCGGTTCCTGGTCTGACTAACCAGTCCGGTCTGGTCCAATCAGATTCTGAAAACATTATGGAAACATTATGGAGAACATAATAACTTAACTTACAAGCAGACCAATTTGCATAACTCAATCATTATATAGTCAAAAATAACAGAACTTAAAAGAACACCACCAATACAAACTCCCCAACTGACATAAATTGAAAAAAAAAAACAAATAGTCATCAGAAACTAAAACTTAAAATTCAGAGTATCAACCAACAGATGGGCGTTTCTCTACTTTCTACCAAGGGCACAAAACGACCCGAGTGATAATGTAAAAAGTAAAAAACCCTAAAAAGTTCTTTAAGTAAAATTTCAAGTAAAACTGTAAAAACGTTGATATGTGATAACGCCTTCTCAAAATGCGACCAAAGACACAAAGGAGGTTTTATTATGCATTCTGCAGCATGTATTATAATCTGTTTTAGAACTTACCGAACAGGCTGCTGGTTGTAGTGGTTCTTCTCCTTCTTTTTAGCTGCAGCAAGCCTTGCACTCCTTGCTGCCGCCTCACTAGCGGCAGCCCGGGCGGCAGCATCCATTTCCTTGCTGGATTTTTTCTTTTTCATGGAAGCTACTTTCTTTATTTTCTCTTTGACATCAATTCCAGATGATTCTTCAGCTTTTTCAGGTCCAGTGGCTTCAGCATTTCCATACTCGGGTTCATTTGTGAGTTCTTGTTCTTTGGTTTCTTTAGAAGATTTATCTTTCTTCTTTTTCTTTTTAGCACTTTTGCTCTCGCCTGCTGCCACATTTTTGTCTTTCTTCTCCTGATCTCCATGTTGATTCTCGACTTTCTCTGCTGCAACACATAGTAAAAGCGGATATACCCAAATTAAAAATAAAAAATACAATAAAGCGAAAGAAAACGATAAAAGAAAGCTTATTATGTCTTTATATTCCAATCCAATCCTTGTCAAAAGGACAAACGGTGTTCGTTTTATGTAGCACTCGGAAATTGTTCTTGCTAGAGTGCAAAAAGAGAGTGAATCATTTTGGAGAAGTGCCAAAAACACTAATTCTTTACAATTTGCAATTTCTTAACCAGCCAAACCGGTATCTTCAGTTTGACAATTTTCTAAACACACCAGCCACTTTTTTCTTCCAAAAACATTTTGGTTTGGTAGATCAGGTGGTTTAGGAGGTTGTATGCACTAACAAGAGACTTTGGGTGACTTTCACCCCTTTTGACCACAAGACCTGTTATCTTTGACCAACATGACATAAAATACAACCAAAATCAACCCATCCATAATTTAATGGATCTAAATAGACACCTCTAACAAACTCTAATGTTCCTTCTAGGCATGTCCATAAGAAAGATTGTTGGTTGTAATAAAGAGCCAAAAAAACCCTACTTATATAGTAAATCACTGAAAAGGGTGCCAACTGTGTTATAAGTTGCTGAATTTTTGTATGAGAGAAATAGGACTAGCTTACCACGGGTATCTTCTTGGGTATTATTGTCATTTAAACCCAATTCAGCAAGTACTGCTTCAAGTTCTGCCAGCTCTTTTTTCTTAAGTTCCTTTTTCGAAAGTTGTCTGTCGGCTTCCTTGGGCGGCAAAACTTCAACTGGCTTTTCGACAATTGGCTCCTTTTCTGCTGGTGGTTCTGGTTCATGATCATTTTCGTCATCATTATCATCATCAAATTCATCCAGACCTTCATCTTCACTTTCACTCTCCTGAGAAAAAATTTAGAAAAAAGATCAGCCAAAGACTTCACTCCCCAACTTTTACAAAGCTGAGGAAACAATATGCATTGAGAATTGCAATACTTGATCTGGTCAGAAATAAATTTCTAAAGCCAGAATCATAATTGATTTAGAATAATATAAACTGTGAATTATTTTTGGAAGATAACCGGAGCTTTTTACCCATAGGATGCTACGATATAAGTGCATAACATATCAAAACCCGGAAAAAGTTTAAGCCTTGTTAAAAAGTGTTGCATGTTTGGGTTGGCTTTCTTGCAACCCAATAAAATGTTAATAAAATAACCATAAATGGTATCTTTATCCAGCTGGAATCATGTTAATGCTAGTAACTCACGCTGAGAAAATGAGTCGCATATCATACATTCTTTCTGTATCATGTCAAGTGCAACTTCATTTTGCACACACCCAAATAAAGGCAATTAAACACTAATCAAATGATAAAACACTTACCTTATATACATGTAGCATAGCCTACTTAAAGGGCAATTTTCATGAAAAAGTGAAGTGTGTGGTGCGACATAATGTGCATATACAATGAAATACAGTAGTCCAAATAACTTTGATCAATAATTTCATAGATACCAAATAAACTTACCATAAACAAATACCATTATGGCAAAACTGAAAGGCCTCAAAAAACTTTGTAACTACCAAAATGTTAGCCCCACATAAAGGTTGAGCCACCTTACTAATTTACACAATAGTGAGCAAGGTTTTTAATGATTAGCCTAGGGTCTCCAGTTTCAATATAGTTAACGCCTACCAAAAGACTAGTATTTAAATCATAAAAACTTACCTCATGTTGTTACTCACATGAGTAAAAAAGACTTCCTATTATTTCAACAAGTGCGCAACAATGAACATATACGTCCAAGCAAGGATCCGCGTATTAAGATAACCCATAAAAAGTTATTTTCAATTATGAAAACTCTAAAGTGCTTTAATTCCCACTTTCCAACTTTAGGTTCAACTAATCCATAGAGAGCTACTAAACACACACAGCAGAATAAGATTGTTCATTTAGTTAATACTATATGCTAAACAACCAATACAAAACAATAGAGCACGTTCAACTTAAAGATCATTTAGATGTAAAGACTGTTATAGAAAACAAATAAAAAATTAAATAAACCTTCATTTGGAAACAATGTTGTAAAAATCGCTAGGCGCGGAGTATTCCGTTGTGGCTAGCATTGCAAATGTTTTTGAAAAGCGCTAGAAATCGTGGTCCACATTAGGGACTAGGGATTAATCAGGATTAATCGGGACTAATCGAGATTAATCGATATGGAAATTTTATATGTATTTTTTAGAAATTATATATATACTTAAGATTAGTACACTTCAAACTTTAATAATTAAACATAAAATTAACCATCAAGTACTTCAAAGATCACATAGCTCAAAATATAAAAATTAAAACATAGTAGTTCAAACACTTCAAAGATCAAATAGTTTCAAAATATAAAAATTAACCATCAAGTACTTCAAGGTGGAGTTGTTCGTGGTTGGGGCCGCTACGGTAGGAGTTGTTCGTGGTTGGAACTGGTCGCTGGAGGGCTGGTCGTCGGGAGGGAGCCTGGTCGCCGGGAGGGGGTCTGGTCTCAAGATTCGAAGTGGAGAGGGGATGTCAGCTAGCGGGCTAGGGTTGTGGTTTAAATGGTAAAAACTGTAAGATTATGGTTTTAAAACCCACATTCAAGCCGTTGACCGACTTTGACCGATCAGAAAGTAGTACGCCGATTACACCGATTTTACCGATTACACCGATTTGCACCGATTAATCCCGCCTAGGTCCGATTACCGATTAATTGATCCGACTAGCATTAATCTATAAGGGCCTAGGCCGTCTAGCAATTAATCACCGATTAATCGGCCGCCTAGGCCGATTTTTGCAACACTGTTTGGAAATGATGTGCTATTAAGCCAACAAATATTAACAAACCTTGATAAAAACCATTTAGCTGGACAATGATGTACTTGACAAGTAAGGCATATATTAACGTAATAACATGCATTTATAAATCAACTTCCAATAGAAAAACACAAATCATTCATCATGTTGCAATCAGATATGTACACAATTTGATTTGGCTCTGGTTTAGGCCATCAGTCACACCACTGAGATCGGTAAAACAAACTTGCATACCAAATGGGCAAATTTGAAGCCTCTTGCGGTCCAGTACCAAACCTGCTTGGATTGAACTGTTGAAGTTTGTGGTACACATTTCAATTTTTCACATACAAATAAACACAAATATAAATACAAACCATTTACCCAAAGGAGGGGAACTTCAAACCAACCAGTTTGGTCTCGTTTGACGTACTTGTTCTGTGTCGGCCAAATCATGCACACCCTTAATTTGAATCATACTTACCAAACATGAGCCACGTGTAACTAACCATTAATATCATCTTATGTAATAACGTAATCACATAATCCATAAATGCAAAAGGATAATAAAATCAATCATTCATTTACTTATTTGAGGGTTGTTTTGGATTGCTTACATAAACAGTTTATCTGCTTATTGCGTTTTTAAATTCAAATGATCACCTTTGAGTGTTTAAAACTTTGAATGAAGAAAAGGATTATGCTTATCTGCTTATCTTTAGGGACATAAGCCATTTTAATACGTAAGCTGAGATTAACAATCTCAAACAGATTACTATTACCTCATTCGAATATACAGGTTTGTGAAATAAGATGTTTACAATAAGCTGATTCTCCAGCATAAGCAGTTAAACCAAGCTATCCCCAACAATAATAGTAAACTATATAGAAAACTTCAGATGCATATGCAGTTAAAAACGAGTAACTAAAAGAACAAATTCAGGGTTTCCTCACCTCAACCGGAGTCTCATTTCCTTTCCCATGATCTTCCTGACCACCACCTCCAGCAGCCCAAACAGGTGGCGGAGCTGTAGTTGCATAGTAATCGTCATCATCCTCATCATCCACATCTGCCCATGACTTCACCGTTAACGGCGTAGGAGCCCAAAAAACCTGCTCCTTTTCCCCTTCACCCTCCTTATCTTGTCCCTTTTTCCCCTTTCTCGAAGAACCCTGATCCTTATCAGACTTCTTCTTCTTCTTCAAGCTCCCAAGAGCAGCAAAAACATTCGTCTGGCTAATCGCTATTGAATCATCCTTCCTACTTCCACCTCCAGCCATTTTTACCCAAAAAAAAACTCGAATACGCTTTTACGCTTAAAATTTTACTCAAAACAAATCGAAACTTCAAGTTCCCGAAAACTTACAGCTTTAGTTTCAAAACAGATACACTCATATACGTATGTATCAATGTACGTATACTTATACACACACAAAACTGAACCTGTAAGTATAGTTTCAACGATTTATTCAGTCCCAGTAACAAACCGAATGAATCAAAACCTAAATCGAACAACAAACACTAATCCTCCAAATTGCGGATAAGATTAACACCTAACGATAACGTTTCGCTTGAAGATACTAACCAGATTAAGATCCTCAAACCACCAAACAACAAAACTAACAAAATCGAACCGAAAAACAAGGATTACGATTCGATTAACGCTAACAACAACAATAATCTGGAGTAAACAAGATCGATTGTCGGTTGTACCTTTCGATATCGAATGTTTTTTAGTTGTGTGATAGATTGATTGTAACTGATGATGAATTTCTGCAGAAATGTGAAGATAATGTGTTGATGAAAATTAGGGTTCGGTTGACGATGAGCTGCTGCTAGTGAAATTGAGGTGTTTTATGTGTGTTCACTACGGTTTCAGTTTTATGGTGTCTGTAGATCTTGACCGTTGGTTTGAGATGATGGTTGAGATCAAGCCATGTGTGTTATCTTGAGATTAATATTAAGATATTATTATATCATATGTTAGGATCATAGAATGTGTGATTTTGTTATGATATTCTTTTGTACTTCCATACTTTTTTCTTGTACATAGATTTTACATGATTACATTTTATGGATTTAACATTAGTTTGCTATTCTTAGGTTACATGGATTGGTAACTAGGGAATATGTTTTTTTTGTTTCTTCAAAAAACAGGGGTGGGAGTGTTTACGTTTTCTTCGGGTCCAATTTCCAGGTATATCGCTTTTGATTTGGTGAATATTCGTTGGGTTTCATCATTGCTTCGACATCATCATCATCTTCGACGCCAATTACCACTCTCCACATGTCTTTCTGTTTTTACCCACTCCCTAAACCGGGACAACTCCCACCGACCTAAGCCGTCATTACTCGTTCAGTACTAGATTTTATATGTTGTCTCGCAACGCTCAAGGATCTTCATTTATGTTATTAAGTCGTGGAAATCTACGTGCTAGTGCTTTAATTGATTGAAATTTGATGTTAAACTCATCTTAATAGACGACTTGAACTATTTAATACTTAAGTATATTTATAGCAGTTTTTAATTTTTTTACGAATTAAGTTGCTAACTTTAAAAAATGACAAATATAGTTTTGTTACAAACAAATTTGGTTTCAGAAAATGATAAACGAGTATTATATACTATTAGTTTCAATTTTAATTGTTTTTGTTTTTGTCTTCTGTTGAGCCTGTTATATCTTTTATTGATGCATTCCTCCTACTTTAGTTTTTTGCTCGTAAGGCTACTGGTTAATAAAATTTACCTTTTTAAAATATATTAAAGTTGGAATTCAAATTAGTTACATTAAAGATTATATCTCATAGGTTTATGAATGAATTGAAACCAGAATTTATTACGTTATATACTCTCATTTTTGGTCGTTGGAATTATGACATTGCAATCAAATGTCTAAACTTCATCTAAATGTGAATGCTCTTTGGTAATAAACATTTCTCCACCGTCCTCAAGCATCAACAACAAAGTGAAGAGGGCAAAACAACTAACTAAGGTACCATCAAGCATTTCCAAAACAATACCCATGTACTCCCATAACACCAGATATCATATTTCATGATCCATATTTCGAAATCAAGCGAGTGGTGTTTCTTAAAACGTAAGAGAATTTTCTCGTCCAAATCATTACTTACCATGTGTGTTTGCTAGTCAATTTGAATGTTATATATTTAAATGAAATACAAAGAGAAAATAGTTTGTTTTTATCGATCAAAATGAATTACAAGTATCTATTTTTTGACTTGCTCCAACTTGCAATATAAAAGCATGTGACTAATACATAATATATAATCTATTTATATGTCAAAACGTACTAGTTTTGGTTATTTATTTTTATTGCAGGTCAAATAATAAACGTAAATTGAGTTCAGTTTTCATATTGGATATAAAAAAAAGCTGTTGCATTTAAACCTTTTACATATTGAATTAAAAAAAAAAATCTTACCATAAAGATGTCCCATAGGGACAAGTAAACTAATTAGTAATTAAACAATTATCAACCAACCCTTTACGTATTGGATTAAAAAAAATTCTTACCATAAAGATGTCCTAGAGGTAAAGTTAGTTAAATAAACAATTGTCAACTAAAGAACCTATAATAGTTGTATCAAGGTGTTTTAAAAATATGTAATCTTTTTAAGAGGTTGAATGATTAAATCTTATATAAGAGAATGGTTGGTTTCTGTGCTTTGCCCATATTGCAATATTGATCTCAACTTTTGAGAAATTATAGGTTTGGGATTTACTGTTTATCAAACCGTAATACGATTGGTCTCTAACTCTAACTTATGCTAAGTTTTTCAATTAAGTGGGGGTGAAAAGTCTAAAATACCCCTAACTTAAAAAACAAATTTAAAAAATATATTAATAAATATGTGGACCCCACTTTATTTAATAATAAAAACTTAATATATAATATAATATATGTATATACATAGCGCATACATACGTTCCCGCACCACCACTCCGATCATTTCCATTCGTCGCCACCACAAGTCCGGCAAAGCTACCACCACCACCACCACCATGTCCATCGTTCACGCACCACCACTCCACCATCGACACAATCATCATTACGCCATATTTCAAAGGTTGTGCACATCGGTGGTGGTGATGGTAGAGGCGGCGGCGAGACGATGGATGGTGGGTGGTGTGGTCGTAGATTCCGGTGAGATCAGAGGGTGGTGGTGCAGAGGTAGCAGCCGGTGAAATCAGAGGGTGGTGGTGCAGAGGGTGGTCATAGATTCTGGTGAAATCAGAGGGTGTGGTTGTAGATTCCAGTGAAATCAGTGGGTGGTGGTGTAGAGGTAGCAACCGGTGAAATCAGAGGGTGTGGTCGTAGACTCCGGCGAAATTAGGAATTTCGGCGGTGGTGGCGGTGGTGGCGATGGTAGCAGTCGGCAATGGTCATTACCGGTCGG
>BJCO01642413.1:0-10949 GCA_018326465.1 Flaveria floridana | reverse complement strand
ATAATATAATCAGTGGGTGTATCAATTAATGTAAAGTCTAAACTTAAATAAAAATAAAAAAAACAAAAACACAATTTCATTAAGTATTCACATTACGTGGTGGGACTAATGCTTTTTCCTTTTACCTATAGTTATAAATCGTGGTTGTGTAATTTGGTATGCGAATTTATTAAATTAAAGAAAAAGGATATAAACAAAAAAAACTAATAAAAAAATAAAAACCAATAGTTTCTTAAAAAGGATAGGAGTCATTGCAAGAAATAAACCACAAAATTGATGGTCAATATATGAAAAGCAAAAATAACATTTGTAAGGTTATAATTGAAAGGCTGATGCAATCAAAGTAACCAAAGAGCTTCCAGTTTGCATGCATAATATGCAGAGTAGAAGTTACTTTGGAAGTTTTACACACTTCAGAGAAAAAAATTCTAAGTGTAAAATCTTCCAAAGCCAAAGACGAAGTCTTCCAAAGCTTCAAAAACAAAGTCTTCCGAAGCCAAAGGAGTGAAGACTGATTTCTTCCAAAGACAGAGAAGACATGATCAACTTTTGCATAAAGCTGACCCACTTTCCGCTGCAACTCTGAAGACTCACCAACTTGTATAAGTTGGTGAAAAGGTCCATGCTTTTGCAACTGTAGAATATGGTCTAGAGTCTGTAGCATTCTATTTTATACCTTTTATCCTTTTTGTAATATAATAGAATATGAGCTATGACATGTCATAGTTACTAGTCGAAAGGCAATCTGCCTTTTGACTTTACATTGATCTTATTGTCCGGATTACTGTTTCCAGCTGACCTTCAAAGTATGGCCGACTGTAGGATGTAGTATAAAGTATCTCAGGTTCTTGTATTTCCATTATCCTTTGTAACACTTGTAATAGAACTTGAGAGTAATATACAACATTCTAGAAAACCAAACTTATCTTGTTCTTGCTCTTGTTCTGTCTCTTATTTATTTATGTTCTTAGTATCATCAACATAAACTCGGTTTCCTATTTGATCTGTTAAGTGTTCTAACACTCTCCTCATTATGAGACTGATTGAATTAATCATCCCTTAACGGGTCCTATAATTGGTATAAGAGTATTTTAGGCTCTTGATTGTAAGATCTCACCATCTTAAATTCTTTCAGTTTCATAAAACACTTAACAACTCAAATGGCATCTATTATAAAGGCTGATATGGAAACCAGTACTATAACAAAGTCTTCACACTCCTGATGACTTTGATACTTGGTGCCAAAGAATAGAAGATGGGCATTTTAGCTACTCCACACACTTTATTATCTGTAAGATCTCCAAGGTGTGGAACTTGTCAAGATGAGCTTCCCCTCATAGACCCCGTTGATGAATATATTGAAGAGGAGGTAATGAAGGATTGATTTGAGAAGAGTGGGGAAGATCATCCTAAGAAGGGTCACTATTCTACTGAGAAGAGAAAAGAGTCTGGGATGACCAAGTCCAAAAGGAAGAACATGATTAGAAAAGCCAAGAGAAGATCAAAGAAGGCTCAAGAGATCAAGACCACTTTCAACTCAAAGTAGAAACAAGTGTTTATCTCTGCAGGATTTGAAGTGGTAAAGGCTGAAGACTCAACTATGAACTCTAGTACCAGGAGTTCTAATTCATGTTTAACTCATCCCAGTGAAAAGAAGAAGGCTGATCAACTGTGTACCACTACTACACAGCCTAAACCATCTAGTTCCACAAGCAAGCCTTACCTTAAGAAGCTTGCTACATCATCTGTGAAAATGAATATGAAGGTGGAAAGTGATCAAGCTCAACCTTCCTCTCAAAAGAAACCCTTAGAAGGAAACAAATAGATTGCATCATGTGTGGTAGTATTTCTCATCTTGGTAAGGATTTTCTCTACAATCCTAAAAGTATTTTCCATATGATTAAGAAGAAAACTTTTGAGAAGAAAAAAAAGAAGATACCTTCAGAAGGAAAGCCTTTTCCTTTCGGAAGCTCCAAAGTGAAGAGGAAGACAAGTGAAAACTTGCCTTCGGAAGAAAAATTGGTCTCGAAAGAAAGGAATGCTTTCGAAGTACTGAAGCCTGCTGTAGTGAAAGCAAGATCTTCCGAAGTTATAGTCTCCAAAACTTCCAAAGTTGTCAAAACTTCCAAAATATTAAAAGTCAAGTCTAATCTTCTAAAGATGGTGTGCAAGATATAGGAAGATCATATGACTGAAAGTTCTTTATTAACAACAACTGATGATCCTCAAAGCTTGAACATAGGATCAATTACTGTTTCACTATGTTCAATTCACTTTGACAAGCCCAAGACCAATAAGGCTTAGGTTTCGAAATGTAACTAACCATCTCTTTTTGTGCAGGAACAACTAAAGACCAAGAGAAATGTATGGATTATAGATAGTGGCTGTTCTAGGCATATGACAGGCAATGTCACTTTACTTCAAAATTTGAGAAATTGATGGAGGGGCAGTTGCTTTTGGAGGAGATCCAGGAGGTTATATTACTTGTAGGGACAGGGTCATAAATGGTAAGCTCATCATTAAAAAGGTAAACTTTATGAAAGAGCTTGGGTACAATCTACTAAGTGTATCCCAATTTTATGATTAGAGTCATAACATGCTCTACACTAAGCATGAGTGCATTGTTCTCAGGTCCTAGGTAGTCATTCCTAAAGAGCATATCCTGCTCAGAGCCCCCAGGAAAGGGAACATGTACATGATGGATTTGCAGGAAATATCTCCCTTAGGAGAAGTCTCTTTCTTTTTTGTCTAAAGCAAATAGAGATGAGTTTTTCCTATGGCATAAAAGAATGTGCCAAGTAAACTGTAAGAACCTAGCCTTAATGGATTATAATATCAAGTGAAAATCAAAAACTCAAATCATGCAAGAAATACAAGGATGCGAGAACTCCAAGATAATGGATAAAAACTTATCACGCGAAAGCTTAAAGTTGCCACGCGAGAACTTCAAGTTCTCGTGTGAGAACATCTGGATAGTATAAATAGATGTTTTCCTTTGTATTTCATTATGTGTGTGTTTATTTGTAAAGGAGCTCTAAGAGTGAGAGAGCAGAGAGATATGTGATAGGCCACTCGAGGGGAGCTCACCTCGGGTGGATCGAGCTTAAACGATGTAAACTCCTTTGGTATTGTAATCATTTGATTAATAATATTTGATTGAGTTTGTTTAATGTTCGTTGCTATCACACACATACACATCCGTCTTAATTTGATTATCAAGTGTAACAATATATGGAATAGATCGTATCGAGGACTTTACATAAACTTTAAAAATATGAATAAATTAATTAAGAATGATTTAGTGAGTAGAATGCCATAGAAAGAGTTTACAAGTGATGACCATTATGTGGCATGCCTGAAAGGGAAGCAACATAAAGTGTCTCACAAGCCTAAGAAAGAGAACTCCATCACTACACCCCTACACTTATTACATATGGATCTCTTTGGCTCCACCAATGTAATAAGTCTAGGAAGGACCTCCTATTGTTTAGTGATCATAGATGATTTCACAATATTCATTTGTTATCTGACTCTAAACTATCCATCACCTTCTGGGTAGAGGCAGTCAAAACTGCCTGCTATGTACAAAATAGAGTTTTAGTAGTTAAGACTCATGGTAAAACTTCTTATGAGCTGTGGCACAAAAAGAGACATTTCATTTGTTTTCTCAGGTCATTTGGATGTCCTTGCACCATCTTGAGTACCAAAGATCAAGTAGCCAAATATGTTGAGAAATCAAATGATGGACACTTTATTAGATACTCTTCTTAAGCTAAAGCTTATAGAGTATACAATCTCAGAACTAGAGTAGTTGAGGAGTCAGCCAATGTGACCTTCAATGAGCTTACTCCTAGTGTGAAAGGTTCTGGTCCTGATTAGCTGTTTGATCTTGATTTAGTTACCAACTGTTTTAACAAATCTTGTGATAATGTTTTAGGATTTACAGGTAATGTATCAACAGGAGATCTTGACCTAAGATTTGAGCTGAGAAGACCAAGCAAGAACACTTCTTTAGCTCCAGGGGCCCTACAGTTGGAGTCCCTATTAACACAACTATGACAAATCCAGCTGATACATCTGAGATGCCTACAAATGCTAGCTTAGAGGCACACAATTCAGATGAAGAAGCTTCTAATGTAGGAGGATATGGAGGTGGTGACAATGATCAAGAGTTTCTTGATGCTGTTAACCACTCCATAGAAGACAATATTAATGATGTCACACACTCATTGCATCAAGTTTCTCTTGATAAGTGTGCTGATGTGGTGGGTGATACTTCAGTTCTAGATTTTAATTTCTCAAATTTGGATCTTTCCAATCAACTTGTTATGGTTCCTCAACTCAGGATCCATAAGTCACACCCCACTACAAACATCATTGGAGATGTTGACATAGGGGTGAGAACAAGAGGAAAATCCATGACAAAAATGTATGTCTATACTTTTGCTTCTTATACTAGATAGAGCCAATGAAAGTTGATGAGGCTTTGAAGGATGATAGTTGGGTTGAAGCTATGTAAGAGGAGCTGCTTCAATTTGAAAGGCAAAAGGTTTAGAACCTATGTCCTCTTTCTCAAGGGAAGACTACTATAGGAACCAAGTGGATTTTTAAAAACAAGAAGGATGATAGACGACTTATCATCAAGAATAAGGCCAGACTAGTTGTTCAAGGGTACACACAAGAAGAGAGAATTGACTACACAAATGTTTTTCTCCTGCGGCAAGACTTAAAGCTGTTAGGATATTCATTACTTTTGCTTCTTCCAAGGACTTCAAGGTCTACCAACTTGATGTCAAGTGTGCTTTTCTATATGGGGTGATTGATAAGGAGGTGTATGTCAAACAACCACCTGGCTTTGCAGACCCAAGTCATCCTGATTATACAAGCTTGATAAAGCTCTTTATGGGTTGCACCAAGCTCTAAGGAAGTGATATGAGACACTATCATAGTATCTCTGTTAGCATGGCTACAAGAGGGGTACTATAGATGGAACTCTTTTCATCAAAGGAACAGAGAATGACTTGATGCTGGTTCAAGTATATGTAGATGACATTATCTTTAGGTCAATTAATCCAAAGCTCTTTAAAGACTTTGAAAGGCTGATGAAGAACAGATTTGAAATGAGTGCCATGGGGAACTCAATTTCTTTCTAAGGATTCAAGTGAAGCGAGTTGACAATGGTATCTTCATAAGTCAGTCAAAGTATGTGCAAAACATACTTATAAGATTCAACATGATTGAATGTAAGGTTGCAAAGAAACCCATAGCTAGAAACTACTCCCTTGGAACTGTTCTTGAGGAGGAGTGTATAGATGAACATCTTTAAAGAGTTATGATTGGGTCTCTTATGTACCTCACAGCTAGTAGTCCTGATATCATGTTTGACATATGTATTTATGCAAGATATCAAGCTAACCCTAAGATGTCACACCTAGTTGTAGTCAAGAGAATTCTTAGATATCTCAAAGGTGCTCCAAAACTAGGTCTTTGGTATCCAAAGAATTCAGACTTCAATCTGTATGCCTATACAGATAGTGACTATGGTGGCTACAACATGACTACGAAGTCTACATCATGGGGTTGTCAATTCTTTGGTGGAAGGATTGTCTTATGGCAATGCAAGAAACAATCATGTGTGTTCGCTTCAACTGCTGAAGCTAAATACATTACTGGTGCTAGCTGTTGTGCTCAAGTGCTTTGGATTCAAAATCAGATGCTCGACTTGGATTCAACTTTAAGAAGACTCCTATCCACATAGACAAAAATAGTGCTTTCTCTATCACAGAGATCCTGTGTAGTATTCAAGGACAAAACACATCAATATTAGGTATCATTTAATTAGAGATAATTTTGAAAAGGGATTAATAAAACTAGTCAAAGTTAACACAAATAAACAATACGCTGATCTGTTCACTAAAGCCTTTAATGAACAGAGATTTAAATATTTTATATCAGCTATTAGGATGATTAACCTTGACTATATTTTTAATAAACTTAACTCAAGACTATTTCTAAAACATATGTGTCCTAAGTTGTTTATACTATCACCTGCATAAGCCCGGTTTACTTTGGAAGTCAAACTTTTCAACTGATATTCCTTAGAATTTGGAAATTTTAAATATATTTTCTCTCGAAATACATTAAGTTGTCTTCGGAATAATTTTATGTCTTCAAATCAAATAACTACTTATAAGACATTTGCCTTTGGAAAATATTCTGATATCTCTTCTGAAGCTTAAAGTATGCTTCCAAGTACTTATATGTTTTTGAAGAACAATTTCTTTCAAAAAACAATCGAGTATCGAAAGATTTATTCGTTTGTGAACAAAACTTCCTAGTCTTAATCTCTTCCGAAACCAAATATGTCTTGTAAGTAAAAATACTCTAAGTATTTTTCTTCTGAAGAAAATTTTCTACAAAGCTTAGGCATATCATCCGAAGTCAAATTGGCTTCGGAAGCTTTTATAAAACTTTCTAAGACAAATTACCTTTGGAAGACTTTAGACTTCCAAGAAAACTACCTTTTTGAGTACTTTTTTAGAGGTGGGACCGACATCTAGATTTCAAAGTTTATCCTTTTGCATTATCTTCTTCATCTGCAAATTCTCTAACCTGAATTCACCAACAAACTGCCCTTGTTCTTATCTTTCTTCACCACAAAAGCTACTTCAAAAATGGCCAATCTTGATCACAGAATCTAACCTGATTTTTCCATGCACCTTTATTCACAACATAATCATGTTGCTCTGTTGAACTCTGAGAAAGATCCTGGTTTCTCAGAGGTTTATCGCTTTCTTACTCTATCAAACTACTTCACCTCCTACACCATAGATCCTCCACTCTATGAGGATCAACTATTGGAATTCTGGAGGACCTGCCAAGAGGTCACCATAGATAGGGAGAAGGCACTGTCTGCCATAGTGTAGGGGAGGACAATCTTCATCACTATAGCCACCATAAATACACATATCAGGCTGGATGATGTAGAAAGTGATTTGTTCTTCACCAAGTCTGTTGTAAACCACTCCTTTGGACAGATGGGCTATAAAAGGGACTTCTCTGGAAGAACCTTCAAGAAAGGAAAGATCTCCTCCCTGTGGAAGTACCTCCTTCATGTGATCATCGATAATTTATCTAACAAGCATGGAGGATGGGACCAGATTCCTGAAGCCTTTCCTATGTAGTCCATGGGATGGTTCAGGAGGTGAAGTTCAGGTATTCATAATTTGTCTATACTAATTTACTTGCAAACTTGGACTCCTTAGAATATTACATGTTCTCTAAATATGTCCAGCACATTCTCAATTGTAAACTGGGCTCATATTTGAGGAGAACAGGTAATGTTCTAAAATTAGGATAAATGAATCCTAACATCTTTAAAATCACAAGGAAGCCAACTGTTGGCTTCTCAGGGGTAGAAATAACCTTTGTCCCAAAAATATTAGAGCTCATTGCTCAAAGCGACAACCTAGCAGACCAGCGAGTGTTGAACCCACACCTTCTACCTCTTAACCACCTATACAGCCACAAACAACCATCACCTACCAAAGAATATCTAAACAAACCCCTGCACCAGCTACATAGGTTGTGCAGGCCCCCATATCACCACCCATACAAGAGGATGTGGACACTGGAGCTCCTACTTCTCCTGAGGAGCAAACCACTCCCATCTCACTAACGATCAGTGTTGAGGTTCCTCATGCTCAGCCTGATGAGCTCACAACCCCCAAATCCTTAAGCCTTCACTCAGAGTCTCAAAACTCTAGTGAACCACCTTCAGGGGAAAGTTACCATCTTCAGCCTCTAGATCTAAACCAACCCATTCCCAATCTAGAATTCTATGATGATGAAGAAATAGGATTCAGTGAGTACCATGAGTCTCTCTTCTCCACCCCTATTCAAGGAGAGATAAGTACTCCTACCTCTCCCATGTCTATCCTACATCAAATACCCACTACTGACGTGGACCTTTCTGAACTTGTTTAGGAGGTCCATATGAAGAGGCTCTTACTTTAGCAAATGACTACATCATTAAGACCTCAACCATGACAACCCAGCCTATTAACACTTCAACTGAAGCTGTCATAGTGTAGGGGAAATCAAGCAGCCAAGATCAAAGTGCTAGTGATAAGAAAGTAGACTTCAGTCCTATTATCTCATTCCCCTATGATTCTTATGATGAAGATAAGGGGAATATGAGACTAAAGGTGCAAAAACTGACTCAAACCTTTACCTATTTAGTCTCCAAGGTTAGTCACTTGGAATCTCATGTGACTACTATATAAAGAAGGGTCCATGATTAGCAACTTGAGATATTTGATCTCAAGGAACAACTAGCTGGGAGACCTTTAAGGAGGACTCAACCAGGAAAACAAGAACATATGGATGTGATAGACCTAACCCTACTCACCTATGCAAGAGGGTGATGCTACTAAAAAGGGGGAGAAAGTCCAAGCAATCACAGAACGTGGGGGTTTTTCATAGAGTATGGACATTGAGGGTTCACCAACCTCACTTGCAATTGTCCATACTCAGCAACCTCCTCAAGTCCATATTGATATGGACTTACTCACTCAAAGTCTATTTGAGAAGGGTATTCCAAGAGCTATGTCTACCCCACCCTATGATGCTGAGAATGAAATATTTGGGTGGAGGTATGATGCTGATAAGAGAGCTCTGATTTTGCACAGACTTTAGGGTAGCAAGAGGTCTTTAATTTTTAGATCTTGAAGTATTATGACATCCTTCCTCTAGTCCACATGCCACTTGCCAATCCAAGTCAAAATAGGCAAGCTGACAGACTGCCTGAGAGGATTTAAGACATGATAGTTAAAGAGTTCAGACAAAGAAGACGACAAAGGCTAACAGGCAATGTTATTGGTCAACTAGGTGTTGAGGTGGACCCTAAGACTAGCTTTGAAGGGAAACCTTGAATGAAGGCCTAGTGATAGACCCTGTGAACCTTGTTACAAGAACTGGTTCAACATTATCAACCTTTAGTGAGGAACCGACTGATAAAGGTGCTTCACAACCTCTCTCTGGCTAGAGCTTGACTATTGAACCAAGGCCTATGAGTGACAAAGGAAAAAGAAAACTGACTCTTGAGAAGATTGAGGAGGAGGAGAGAGAGAGAGAGGAAGAGAAAGCTAAGGGAGAGAGTTTAAGTGGGTCCCTAGGCTTCATGGAAGCTGCTATCAGGGCTGCCCCCAGGCCAAACACTCAAGATGATGAGCTGAGGACAGCCGGGTTAAAGTACTTGGGGACCAAGAACTATAACATAGATGAACTCATCTCTCTTCTATTAGAGGAACTTAATGAACTGGTAGACATAGAACTATTAAAGGAGAGGAAGGTAGCAGAGGATGTAGAATTGCTCCTTAAGATCAAAGAAGAAAGGAGGTAGAAAAGGCTTTATAAGCATGCTTCTACCCTCTCTCCAGTTCAAGAAAGCCCTGAGACAGAGGCTGTGGTGTGACCTTTCGTATTTTTCTAGTTAACTTTTGTTAATTGTCGTTATTTCTTGTAATGGTTTGGTTGTTATTAATGCAATTACGAGGATTCGATTGAAAAATCTTGATGTAATTAAATGTTGGATAATTAATATTAACAACAACAACAACAACAACAACAACAACAACAATAATAATAATAATAATAATAATAATAATAATGACAATAAAAAAATATATATATGAACAATGAAAATAATTATACTAATAATAGTAAAAAAAAAATTAATAAGTGTTAATATCATAAATGATAAAAGAAATATAAGTTCTATATTATAAAAACTTGTAAATAATGAGTTTTGAGCATAAAATAATAAAAATAAAAATCTCAGGGACTAAACTGTAATTTGTTTTACAGTTAAAAGTTTAACTTTGGTTTTAAAATAGATAAACTTAAACCACAAGGACCAAATTGTAAAAAACTTAAAACCCAACCCCCACCCTCTTTCTCTCTCCCCATGATTCCCGCGGAGGATTCCGGCCACCGGCCTTGGCTCCGACGAAGCCCAAAAACACCGAAAATAAACACGGTTCAACCCAAAACAAGTTGCAATAGATTCGTGAACCCAATTCCCACACGTGGATGGGAATTAATTTGATTCTTAACTGCGAATTCAACCCCCACGAACTTGAAACCGTAACCGCATCAAACATCAAAACCATTCTCACACTTAAATCAGAGTTATGATGCAATTAAACATGTATAACCATTTCTTTAATCATTTAGAAGCTAATGGTGTGTCTAATTTCACCTGAAATCATCTCTTTCTCTAACTAATCACTCGTCAACCCTCCGAATCTACAATACAATCGAACTCCAATCTCTGTATGTTTTAATTCCAAATTAGTAGAGGGTTTTCGATCTTAAACACCACTAGAAGCTACTTGTGCAAGGAATTCGATTATAAGCAACGCAAACCTATCGAACCAAAGCACCATAGCAGCAACCCTTATTCGAACTCGTATCCATTGATTGCATTGAATTAACAGGCAATAAAACCCTCTTTAGATACGTTTTTACATGGAGAACAAAAGCCCCATGGCTAATTTCGTTAACATCAACGAATTGATGTTCAATTTGTATGATTTTGTTTCCATGGTTCTTAAGAATTGGGGGAAATTAGAGGGTTAAGTTTTAAATAAAAGTTTCCATTCATTAACACAAACCAGGGCTTGGCCTAGTGGTTTATGCGTGGTGAGGCTGTGTAGGGGGGCCGGGTTCGAATCCCAACCCCTACACTTCTTTTTTTTAAATGTATTTTGTAACATCTCGTATTTTTCGTTAAATTAAAAGTTAGCCTTGTTAAGTTCTTGTATGGATTACTTATGCTTATCTTTTAATCTTCTTTAAATGCTTTAATTTGAAAGGCTGTAGTTTATTAAATTGTACATAATAATAAATAACATTAATAATACTAATAGTTATAATAATAATAATAA